>JAOXNN020000088.1:1104756-1137481 GCA_028571205.2 Hydropsyche betteni | reverse complement strand
ATTTCGAGTTCACACAATCGGGTTTTCACATTTTATCGTTTTCCGTTTCATAACAAAACCACAGCCGATGTTATTAACATCGGGCCTATATACTAGTTATGGAATAATGTCGTCGAAGAAAAATAGGAAAGAGACATCACATCGTTGAATTTTTAAATACAACAGCTGTTTCGCTCTCAAGAAACGTACGAGTAGCGGACATAAGAGGTAGAGGACTGCCCACAAAACATAACTGTTAAACGTCCCATGTATCCGCATATGGAAAACGACGCAAATCAAACACATAAAAATACCGAAAATCCAACACAAAACCAATCGACGATCTTTCGAATTTACCTTTCCATTGATGAGTGCCTGGATGATGACAACTTGCGCGGCCTTGTGGTATTCGATAACCTCGCCGGGCAGACTGTGGCCGACCCCCGGGTCGAACCACACCAAAGAACCCGGCAACCACTCCATCCTGGTGGTCGGTGATGCTGTTGATGACGAAAACTTCTGCCGCGATCAGCCTTCAGCTAGCGTGCGGCCTCATTCTATCTGAAATCGTGAAAAATAACGCTTTCAATAACAATGAATCATCGTGAAATATGCTTACGAAATCGTTTCGGAACCGCGCAAAAAAAAAATCATTCCGTTATTTTGCGTACTTTCGCTCTGTTTCAATGTTCGAAATGGAAATGATTTGAATAATTCGATAAACGAATATTTGAATGAACGTTTCAAAGGCAATTTTAAAAATAATAAAAAAATTTCAAAATTATATTATAAGTATATTATGATAAATTAGTACAAAAAATTTTGTTTTGTTTGGGATTGATTAATTAACATATAATATTTTGAATGTTGATTGATAAATTAATTACATGTATTAGCATGAAAACATGCAGTTTTCTTGAATTAAAACGTAATCTTAAAATGATCGAATCAAGAAAATAATAATGGTTTTACAAACAGTGTCAATATTGTAAGTTTTGACATAAATATTTTCTATATAATTGTTAAAAATAAATTAGACAAAAAAAAATCCCAATTGAAAATATTTCAGAATGGTTATTGACAAACAGTTGAGCAAATCATAAGATATTATGGACTTGAATCTGGAAAGTAAGGCGCATTGGTGATCGAAGTTTTTGTCGCTAGAATACGTAGTAGATAGGTTTCTAAAAGGGATATTGATGAACGAAGGAAAATCACATATACTAGCAAGAATGCGTATAGAATAAATTTACATTCTACCAAGTCTGACACATGATCACCATCACAGTTGACAATCGTACTGTGACATTCACATGCCAACATTGTGTGAACTAATTCTGAGAAATACTCGGAAGCGTACTTTATTTACGGAATAATTTTAACAATCAAATAAACAAACTATAATGCTCTTTAACCACAACGGTAAAAAATAATTAATTAAGGTTTACGTCTTACCCGCTCGTTCAAGTCTTTTCTTTATAAGAATTATTCATCAATCGAACTGAATTCTTGTTAAATCGCTTTTATATAGGTTTAAAATAAAAATAATTTTCTTCCACAAAATAACTAGAATTTAAATTTTTCAGGAAATAAAGGACGTATTGTACTTATTTTGGTGTATTGACTTCTCAACTTCATTTCACAATCAGAGTTCATCACATCGACCTACATATGAAAGATTTTTATATTGATGAATAGGTAATTGAAAAACTTGAAATGGGATATATTATATGTGTGAATTGTGATTTTTTTGCTCATTTCACAGCATCAATGCGTACGCTACGTAATGAAATAGATTTATGTCATCGATGGAAAATCGTATGTGGTGAAATCAAAATTCCACACTATTCGCTTACAAAGTTTCATAATCGAATACCTAAGGTGGAATAATAAATCGATTTTTACTATACATCTAAATGTTCGTGAGTTGTTTCGTTTTCAAAGAGAAACTGACATTGATTACTCAATTTTTATAATTTCCCTATTCATTCAAAAATATACGAACAAAACTCTCATTGACAACCAGAAACAAATAGCAGCAAATTTGACACACCTTTCACATCTAGCGTATGAACAGAACGGCGAATGTGGGACGCCTGTTGCAATAAAAAACCGATATAAAAAAATTGAAAAACCACCAGTCCTTGAACTTGGATTACTGGTTTCTCTCAATAGACGTGGTTTGATCCATCACTGGGAAAATGAAAGTTTCTATAAGCGTATCTATTATAATATATAAACTGCGCTCAATTAAAAAAATTCTAATCGATAAGAAGTAGCAAAAAACAATAAATATCGTATGATAAATATCGTTTTTCGAAATAATTCTCATCCCACAGTTTTACAATTTTCAACGTGCATAATACAACTATGAAATTGTATTAAAGTATAATAAATGTCTATGTGTATACATAAAATTATATACACATTTACTTCTAAAGATTTAAATAGAGAAAAAGATGAAATAAAAAAAAATGATGAGATTGTTAATTTAGAGAAAAAATAAATTATTATCTCGTTATTGAATTATAACGAAAGTATCAAGTATTAATTCAGTATATGCTGACAGTTGTTTCATAT
Source organism: Hydropsyche betteni (assembly GCA_028571205.2). NCBI lineage: Eukaryota > Metazoa > Arthropoda > Insecta > Trichoptera > Hydropsychidae > Hydropsyche > Hydropsyche betteni. The sequence continues at coordinate 1,134,922 of JAOXNN020000088.1, read as the reverse complement.
TTAATTATAAATTTGAATAACTGGTTTTGGGCGAGTAAACCGATTTCACTATTTTTGTGTCCTCATCAAGAACAATCATAATCCGAAAGACATAATTGTCAATCGTCAAGAGCAACAACGATTCTATATGAATATAACCTAAATGGAAGAATTAATAAAATTACCCTAAAAATATGCTTTTAATGATATTTCAATACATATCATACTAGTATAATTTAAAAACTAAAGTGGACCATAAATACATACGTATAATATGATTTTATTAAATTTTGATGATATGTTAAACTTTTAACAGTACGTTATTAAAATATAAATTAAATAAATATTACAATTTATCTTTATAATATATATTATATATAATTCAATCACCAATTTAATTATAATCACTATATTTTAGATTATTCTTTAACAAAAATACATGTAATTGAAAACATTCAAAAGTTTTATATCAACTGTATGTAATAGACCAAGTAGTACGACAAATGCGTAAAATAGAGTCACGACTCGTTCAACAAAATGCTAGAATGGAATTTGTTAGCGAAGGCAACTCACAGCAAACGGGCTATTGATGAATCGCCGAAGAAAAATTCACGTATTTGCGTCACATTGTACGTTGCGACATAACAATAAAAACAATCAGACTTCGAGGAACGCTCTTTATTAAATGCGAGAGAAGAGAATTTCACGAAGGCGACAGTGAATAAAATGATCAAAATCAAATTTACTGAATAGAACAAATTGTTATTATAGAAAATGTTTTCGTTTAATTTTTATATTAGTGATTCAAATAATTATTCTATATTTGATTGCTTCTGGTAATATAACCACACAGAAAGTTAAAAAAATAATCATATATTATTCAAATCAGAAAAAATATAAGTTCAATGAAAGACGAGGTCTAAATTTATGTAATTTTATAGCCGTATTTCGCATCGAAATTCCTTCAAAAACGTTTTTTTTTTAACTATAACTGACGTAAGTGAAAATAATAAAATGAATTTCCATCTATCTAGAATTTTTTTTTTTCTGTAAATGGCATCGGGATATGTACGTCGGAATAAGAATAACACTTGAGAACTAATTAAATGAAACTTATATGAAAAAAGTCAGAATCTCAAGGAGTATTTTGATGTTTTATTGTAAAACCGCATCAATCATTGTACGAAGCCCAAAATTTAAAAAATATTATATATACATATGTATGTACCTCACACACATTTTGAACCGTCGGTGTTTAGAGAATGTAGTGAAAAGATGTAGCATATAATTTAAAAAAGTGTATATTTTATACACATCCTGAAGCCGGTCACCCAAATGAAAGGTCAATTCTGTCCGATGACACAAATATTTGCTATGTTGCGTGATTGTAATACACACGCATTCCACTCTTATCTAACAGTACTCGACCGACCAATGTTTGCATAATGATGAGCGATCCGACTGACCTTCGAAATGGATGCCTTCACGCATCTGAGACATTAAATTTGTTGATTTAATAAAAAAAATACAATTGAAACTCAAAGATCACGTAAGGTTGGTTTTCATAATATTACATATTGAAATTTCTCAAAAATCACCTTCTTTTCCGAACATATGGTGATATATCATAATCGGAAAAGCTTCGTCCTGAAATTAACTTGCTTAAGCTGCGTACGATGATTGATACTATGATTTATATATTTACGAATTAAATAGAAAAAATCATTTGATTAAACAAAAAACTAGATATGATATGCCTTCGTTTTTCACGATCGTAAAATTAACATGTATGGATAAAACTGGGCAGTTTTTTCCCGAATCACGTCTTGTCATATTGGTGAAACTCTAGTCCACTTATGTATAATATAATATATACGCCTATACCGCATATGCGTAACTTTCTAATGTCAAGTTTTTCGACCTGATATAGAGACCAAAACATCGACGGGCAAAATTGAAAATAATGCTAAAATTTCATGAAAATTTCAGTTCGAAATCATGTAACTGATTGTTTTAGTCGTAATTGTGACGACAATGGTGACATTCCGTGACCGAATTGCTCAGTTTCTGCAAGAACAATACAGACACGGTCACATTTTAGTTTATGAACTTTTAATACACTTTCACTTTTTCATTGATGATGATTATTCGCAGTTTGATTCGAATCAAATGTAAAAGTAAATTTTGATCGATTTATGATTTGATGATGTGTGTGAGAAAATTGGTCGTAAAACGACGTCTGTTTTCTATTTGGTTTCGATTTAAACACATCATAATAAAATACAATATATTCAATTCAAATCTTTTTCTATCCCAGTACCGAACTAAAATATGTTAATTATTGAAATCTCATTGAATTATTTATTCGATCAATGGGATTCAATATTATCATACTTTTTACTAACAATGAGATTTTAAAGTACATGCATGTCCATATGTAAATATCAAAACTGAATCATTTGCGATTTAAAAATTCATGATTGTCAACGCAATTAAATTGTATTACAGTATACTTGGAAGAATTTTGGGTTAATATTAAATCCCATTCGAAAATTATGTACGTAATTTTAAGTTATTACAGTTTTGATAAAAAAATAATTGAAATTGTAAAAGATATAAACTTTCGAAGAGTGTACACATTTTCAGAAACACGCAGTATATTAATTATTTTTGTTTTGAAATAAATTCATAAAAAGAAATTGGATAATATTATAGTTAATCAAACAAATAAATCATCTAAATTAGTAAAATATTGACAGTATAAATAATCATTACAAAATGTTAAGTCGTATTCAGTCGAGTGCAAATTATTCTCGTTGCGAATCAATTTTCGATTTCAACCAACATTTTTAGATTCGTCGATTTCATCGAAAAGAAAAAATAAACCATATAACCAACAAAATGCATGAAACTATTTAAAACAATTCATGAAACATAATCAATTACTTTGATATTTTCCATTCGAAAAATCTTCAGAAAACACTTTGTAATATTATACCGCACATTGAGTTGTATCGGTAAACAGAAAACGAACGAAGACCACAACGCAAGCGGTTAATATAATAGCACTGGCAGTTGAAAAAATCGACGACGTTTCGAAATGTGTGTAGCCAACAGGAAGTTCCTGAATGGAAAGAAGTGTTGAGTCGACACCGTTTTTGCATCGCTTCCGTTTCTATATGTGTGACGGCAAAGTATGCGAAAGAACCCTTGACTTTTGGCGTTGTCGATTCCAAATTCGTTGACCCCGAATGCCAAAAACGTGGTAGTCAATGAAATTCGTACAAGTTTCTAAAAATTTCTAGTCGAAGACGGTCAAACAACAGATGCTATTACAAAATGCAATATACGATATACGCCAAAGTCAGGTGTGGTGGGTCGGAAATATGCGGAAAAATGTCTCGTTAACTAGGAAATCGAATTACATAAATGTGTAGCGATTAAAAAATAACTTGTTCAACCGAACTATCTCTTTGAAAATGTTCATTGTAAAACGAGTCGAGTTGCATTGATCGATGCGAAACGAGTGTTAATGTTTTGTCGATGACCGTATAAGAGTTCGATTGAGTTAGCTGGTCAGTGAAATTATATTACATTTTCTATATAAAAACGAAAAATATTGACGACAATAATATAATCTCCAATCACAGTGATATATAACAAATAAATTTCCATTACGAAAATTGCACTAGAATGTTTAAAATATTATAATGATTATCAGAAGACATTCTTTCGACTTGCCATTTTTATAAAAAATGGCCGCAGAATAGAAAATATCGAACCGAGTTCATTTTTTTTTATTCCGAGTATGTGGTAAGAGGGAAACGCACATCGTCGACCAAACGTTCGAACTACTTATTTTTTTCGTGCAATTGTTAACACCTCACGTGCGCTTTCGGCACCGATTCTTGATCGGAACAATCATGCAATCGGGTCGACGTTTGGCCTCACTTAAGAAGAACAATGGCCCCAGTGGTCTATACATTGATAGATGATATTCTTTTCACGTAAGCAAAGAAATTTCACGTATATACAACACAAATTAACATGTAAACACGACAAATCCTTAAAAAAATCCTTAATAAATTAGAAAAATGCTGTTAATGTATATGAAAAATGTACTTGATTGTTAAATGTTGGCGGATTTAGCATCTTCACGCTCGTTCGTTTTTAAAATAAGGTGAAATACACGCCTTAACATTCCTTTGCTATTAACGAGTGGGTGACCTCATCCTATTGTGCTAATCGAATTATTTATGCAAGCCAGTGCAAGATGAAAACGTTTCTTTAAAAGTATAAATGAAGCCTGCCAAAAATATCAAATATAAATACTGAGTTCGACTAATTTTTAGATCAAAGCGAATCGAAACAGGGTCACAATTTCATGAATCGATCACAACCACAAAAAAACCTTACAAAACCGATGCAAAGCGGATACGCGATCCGAAACAACTAATCTGTGTTAAATTTTATAAAACAACAAGAAAGTCATTAAATTAAATATAAAAAAGAGCGAACGTTCAGCAGCTTTGTGTCGAAATGAAAAGTTGCCGATATAATTGCCGGAATCAGAGCTCACTATGAGCGACATGCAAATTGCGTCGACGGATGCATTACATGCCTCGTTGCATTGCACATTTGTTACACTTACGATGAGATGATTCTAATATTTAACTGTTCTTCTTATAATTATGATATATATACTTACAAAATTTTGATAAAAATTATTTCAAGTATAAAATTCATCATTATATAACTAACGTCCACTGTAAGGCTTTTTCAATGTATCATCGTAGGTTCAAGCCAATCATGTGTACACACTACTACAATATATGATATGGTAAAGGAAAATTTTGAAGAAAAATATAAAACGATCAATCAATTATGATATAGCTTAAATCTGACAATTCGTAGGAAGTCGGCGTGTTTTGAATACATATATCTTTGAACAATTTGTTTATTTTCAATAAACATTCAAATGCTGATATTCATTTAATAAATATGTATTATGTGTATAATTGTGAAATTAAATTGTTCAATTTTGATTGATTGCCAAATGATACTAAGCATATGGTGTGCGAGAGAATTAAATTTAATGTCGAATATTCAGATAACATTTTAAAAAAATATATAGATATGAATATGATTTTTCGTTACATCGAATTTTATTTTACAACATCTCATATGAAATGTAATAATTTCAGAACGAGAATAAATTTTCGAATTTATACAAAAAAAATAACAATAATTTACAATTTTAAACATTTATATAATATAATATAATGCATTGAGAAAATTTTACTTTCTGTAATCAACTGTTAAATGGTCACAAGAAAAAAATACGCGTACGTTTATCAAGCATATATCGTAGAAAGTTTCTCTAACGTCTTTCGGAACAAAAATTTAATTGTCAGGTTTGGGAGCGACTCTGCATATACGCGATATTATAATATATTACGGTACATTTTGTTCCGAGGAGAGAGGCTTTCTCTTTTATTCTTCTTTGGTGGTACGAAAATCGCTTTCTTCGGACGACCACGTGCGAACAGACCATGTAATTAAAATGCTATCAATCATCGGCATATGTCCTATGGTTTAGTCGAGATTGTTGCATTATGATATAAATCATCCAGTTATGAACACTCTAAGTGTCCTGTTACATGTTCAATTCATTATAATATATGACATTCTTTTCTTATAACTTTCTTTACATTAATTTTTGTAGTTTTCATCAAAATGTATCGTAAAGTTATATATTTTATGCGTTTTTCAATCAAATGAAGCGTAATTCTAATAGTAGCAAAATTTCATTAAAAAAATATATATATATATATATATACGCTTTTCAATGTTAAATGGGTATGCATATTTTGGAATTGCGGTCGTTTAGCATACTAGTAGTACATGGCGCAATAATACGCCTCTTATAAATAATTTTCGCGGTAGGCGTTCAACACTCGTTCGACCGCATTTGTAAAGAAACATTACTTGAATATTTTCAAAGTGAAACTTCTTTCATGAAAACTCGAATAATATGTCACGCGTTTCCGTTTCTAACCATACCCGATGAATTAAAAAAAAATTGCTTATAAGTCATTTGTATGTTTGACGAACACAGAATTTCTGCAATCTCTTGCAAGCAATATTATTTACAAATAAAATTAAGGTTCTTCCAATAACAATTCAAAAATATCGAATATGCACACAATTCGTGCGAAAATTTGACAAATATTATGTATTTTTTGCATGAACACGTTTTTTCGTTTGTTGTAAAATATAATATTATATGTAAGTGTGTGTACATTTTTTTCGATTCAAATAAATGACTAGTGAACGAGTCTTGAAGAAGCGATCAATCAACATTTCTTCAAGGACAGGACACTATCATCAGCATCATCGCATACAAATACTACAATGATGAAATCGCGCAGAACGAAAATTACGTATCGACATTTTGTTGTGAACGCTCTTCGATATTTTGAGTTTTATTAATAAACTTTTTTTAGAATACATATACATAACCCGATGAACTAAAACAATAATTACGATTACTTAAAACTTATTCAAAATAAAAATAAAAATTGTAAAGTAATACAATCAGAAAAATTGATGCGTAATCGGAAAGCAACGAAAATTACGTTGAACAAAAGTAACAACGAATTTTTAACACATGAGCTACCACCTGAATAATTTGCATAAATTATGTAATATTTAAAATCTAAAATTCTGAATGAAAAAAAATCTGTTTTGATAATACGCGAAAGTGCACCGATTGAATCAATTTCACGGAATGCTGAAGATAATCATTGTCCCATAGACTTCCGCACGTATTCGTTGAAAAATTTGAAATAAAATTGATTTATAAATTTGAAAACAAACTATTATTAATTACACAAGTAAAAATAGGAGATTTTGATGTTTTTATTGAAAAAGAAGAGTTGGTTCAGAAGCAGAGATTCCATACGATGGATGATACCGAATGTTATAAAAGGCGTTGCATTCCACAGAGTGAGGCCAGTTGCATAATAACGGACAGACTTGTCTTGCAGGTCTTATCGAATGCGTTTCTGTGTCGAACACCCTCCAATGAATGTCATCTCTTCGACTATACATATACATATGTATATAATACATATATCGATATTAGAAACTGTCTACATATCGATTATAGGCACTGTTCGATGCCTTTAAAAAAATCAATAGACCAAGAAACTTGAGTGTTCAACGAAGACGTTTTCTTGTCTTTTTCTTCAAAATAGTAAATTTTAGTGAATTTATTTTCACTGAAATTTCTAAAATATTATAGAATCATTTCGGTTCAATTATGTCGAATGACAATTGGATCGGCGTTTCGCGAAAATTTCATGGAATTTTTTCCCAATAATGATTCAACTAGAAAGTCGGATATAAACGAATGGAAATCGTTACAAAATCGTGGTAGTTTAAGTGAATTTTACTTGGATAAAATTAATCTATTGCATTTTATTCGAAATCGAATCATCATGTGAATATTCGTTATTTTTCATTAAATTTTTTTTAAAGATATTAAAAATTTAGAGAGGGAAATCTAGTCACGATTTTCCTACTAATACTTTTGGTGCTCATCATTGTGTCATGCAAAGCGACCTTACAAATCAAAAAAAAAAAATCGAATATGCTTATTTTGTAAATGTGTTAATTTGGATAAATAATAATTGATTTATTCATATTATTATATTAATAAATATGATATATGATCAATTGCATTTTTTCAATACAATAATAATCGAATAATTTCTATTTTAAACATGAGATGAAAAAATGAAACGAACTTCGCTTGATTGATGCAGCTAACTAAAACATGATTATTCAAAAATTTAAACGTTCGATCAAAAACGCATTTTGGCTCAAGGAAAACGGTCGTCTTTTAATTAAAGTCATCAATTTCATACATCGTTTGGAATGTGAAAAATAGTTCTGTTTGTGAAATTTGTATGGTGAAAAATATATGAATTCTGGGATTTTCCCAACATTTCGATCGTCTTCGTTGCGATGGTCGAATTTCAAAAAATCGAGGTCACTTTTATTTGTTTACGTTTGCGAAATCATTATCGATTTTGACAAATTTACACGTACGCTCAACAAAATAAATATTGAAAAAAAAAACAGTCAGCAGTGTACGAAATAATCAAATATGCACTTCACAATTTTCAAGTCGCACCGTTTCATTGTGAATGATTTTCGAAATAGAAACTACAATCAACGGAGTTGCTAAATAATTTTGTATTATTATTTTGTAATAAGAGAATGCAAATTATCGCGGCTCTTAATTAATATTAAAGAAACATAGAAAAAGCCACTACAAAGCAGTTAATTAATTTAATATTTATATAATTGAAATGTATTATACAATATTTAGAACGCGTCGTATTCATCAAGTATGTGCATATTGTAGAACGTATGTTTGAACGAAACAATTTTAAATACTTTTCATACACGCTACATCATACAAATTAACAATACATAAGCGACTAATTCGAATTGTAAAATATATAATAGGATAAATTTATGAAAACTTCAATAAATTCATGCTGTTTAGATAAAACTTTCCAGTCAAGTTTAACCGTTTAATTTAGAAGTTCGTGACTTCGCATCGTGAATATCTAACCAACTTATTATTATATCTTCGTGATCTTTGAAATTTAAAACGAGGGATGATACCAGTAAATAAGAGTGAACTCATTCACATTTAAGTTTTCGTATATTGAAAAAATCAACTATAAATATTCTTTAAAGACTATCATATTCGATTGCATAAATTCAATACATTTCAATGGAATTAATAATCATACCTGGATCGAGCGATAAGTTAATAATCATCATCATCATCATTAGCAGCCTATAGTTATCCACTGCAGGACAAGGCCTTGCCAAACAAATGCGGCAGTTTAGGCTATACCTTACCGCGCTAGCCCAAGTCGTATTTCGGTAAAGTTAATAATATTCAATAAAAAAAATGAAAAACCATGACCTACATATTGTAAGCACCTGTGACGATTCGAACATGAATGCGCATTTCGAACACACGCAAAATAACACATAGACAAATTAATAAATTGAAAAAGTAAAGAAGCATGGGAGCAGTTAAAAATAAGGATGTATACGTGTATAATATATTTATGATGTGGTTAGTGGCCGAGAGCCGGTGGTGCCTATTTTCCGCGTGTTAATTTATGCCTCATGAAATCGCACAACCGGTCTTCACCGTCTTCATTCTTGCGGCTTGCGGCCGCCTACCTTTCCCACAATTTCGTCTCGTTGCCGAGGAATATTCAGACTGTTTCGACACATGATACGCCCAAGGCGTATTACTTTCGTTCCGAGCCGAAACCGCGTACGAACATAAACAAGTGGAAAAAAAATCAAAGGACGTTTGGAAACGTCCCGTCACTATCGAAATCTGATGCCTACAAAACAATACTGATTGTTGTTCCGTACTCTCGTTCTTTGCTGCCTTTCGTTTCCTACTCGTGACTCATAAATCTGATAGCGAAACGTTAAGACAATAACGTTTTTATGCCACGTCCGAAAATGCACATTCGTAAGACGAATACGCATCTGATTGTGTATCGTTTTCAATTGGATCGGAAAATTTTCACAAATATATCCGTTTCGTTAACGATCTTAAATTTTAAATTTCGAATACCGACATGACGAATTCCTATCCATGTTTGTAAACGTAATAATTCGAATCGAAACTTTTTATAGTAGAAATATAATATATTACGTTCCATATTTTCGCACTATCCAAACAGTAGTCATAAGACACTCAAGAACAATTAGAAAAGTTTGCACTCATTGTCAGCTGGGTTTACTACGCGAGTACGTTGCATTTTCGCGTACACGTGGAAAACGGGCGGGTTTCGCGCACAAACTCGTCGATGTCTCCTCGAATTTCACCGTCACGAACACACCCAAACGGGAAGCCTATCCCGAAAAATTACCTGAAGAGCGACCGATGCGAAAGTGTCGGGCCACGGCGAGACCACCTCGGGCATGATGGCTAACGGGAAGCAAGCAAACGAGACGCAGCCGAAACCCTTCTCGTACTCCGGCGGACACTCGATTCACACAACACTTAACCGGACCCTGCGACACCCGCGATTGTATATCAATAAACGTATCACTGTCCGGGATCGGGAATCGTTGAATCGGGCGTCAAAACACAGGCGGGTAGATGCAAAACCCGCACAGAACGACGTGCGCGCGCACACTAAACGCCACCGTTGAAATTCCTGAGTATTTACCTCACGCTGCAGCTGTCCCGCTCGCACTGTTCGGCGACGGTCGGGTGCGAGAGGGAGAGAGCGACGTGCTGGCGGTGAACGAGCGGCCCCGTTATAATGTGTACATGTACAGTGCGTTCGTGATTGCGCTCGACTCTCGGTCACCTCGCGACTCAATATACGTACCTACAATGGAGGTATTAATACATTTATCATTTGCTTCTTGCTTTTTGTCTGATAATAATTTTTAAATGGATGTTGATATCTTTTTTTCAGTGTACACTTATAATATAACAAACACTCGGGGTAAGGGTGGGTGATATCCGTCTACCTTTCTGATATAACATTGGAATGCGAGCTCTTTCCTTATCGCTTATTACCCCTAACTATTTCTTCCCTTATCGTTACGTGGGGCCTACGAAACGATAAGGGAAGAAATTTGGTACCGACTGGTACGGATTTTGTTTTCCTACTATAACCTAACCTAACCTAACCTAACCTAACCTAACCTAACCCACCCTAACCAAACCAAACCATATGATTCAATAGGTTTAAATAAACTAGATTAACTAAGTAGTATGAAAGACAACTGAATGACCCTAGATGATGTATAATAGAATGTTATGACTTTGGCTCAAGGGAGCGTTTAAGTAGAAATATAGATGTATAAAAGCTTATAATTGGGTAGGAGTTAGTATCCTTAGTAATAAAAATAAGGAAAGGAGGGGGAGTAAAAAAAAACCAAACCTAACCCATCCTAACAAAGGAAAAAAAATCATGTCATACCTATATCTATACCTAGGGGCACCGGAAATTTTATGTTTGAAATAATTATTTTGAATGTTTCAAATGGTCTCACTGTAAGAAAATCATTTCATTACATCACAACTATAATATCTATTAAATCCATCATTTGTCGCTTAACTTTTTTAACCGAGAATCTGCGCGTTCGACAAGATTAAACCATTGATGAAAATAGCTCAATACGAAAATGGTTAAACGAAATAAATTTCATAATTTTAGAAGAGCATGTTCTATTTTCATAAATTTATACTTTGAATATTAATATAAAGACTCTATCTTAAGTTAAAACCTTCAAAAGCAATAGAGTCACATTTGCTGTATTAGTTTTAAATTTTTCGGAGAACTTTTTTCCACCAATTGTTGCTGAAAAAAGTTAAATTTTGAGTCATTAAATATCGGTGCTTAGGGGATGAGGGAGGAAACCTACAATTAAGGGAAGAAAATGATACAAGATGAAAATAAAAAATAAATAAAAATTCTATGAATTTTTCAGTAGAATTTGTGTAACCCCGACCGCCTGAGGAGGGGTTGCTGGTTTTGGATATAATAAAATTCGACCTTATTCCATATTTTATCATCACTGTTTTACAATGTTCCAGATGTTTGATCAAATCCCATTGACGCACACGACGCTAACGCATGTGACTCTAGCGCACACAACACTACCGACGTTAGCGCACAATTTTTGAAAAATTTCGAAATAGATTCACTATTATCATTTTATAAAATAATTTACGTTCGTACCAAAATTACTTAATATAATACAGATAAGACCAACCAACGCTGATCTGGGTTATAAAAAGATGGATGTACGTAGATGGTTTTATTAAAATAATAATAACGATGGTACTATTCCGAAAATTGTGCACTAATGTCAATGTACGCCAGTGTGATTTGAGCGAAGATCTGGTCAAGTGTTCACCATGAAATTGATAGACGAGTTATACGATATTAAGACCAAAGAAGTTCGCTTAGCGTCGTTGTGTCGTTCTCAGATCGTAACATAACCTATCAGTGTTTGTCACTTGCCTTAAAAGTTTTCAGTGTATTGTCTAAATGCCTAAAGTTCGAAGAAGTCGGAAAGCACCTCCTGAGGGATGGGAACTTATCGAGCCTACTTTAGAAGAATTGGAGCAAAAAATGAGAGAAGGTTTGTAAACATATTCGATTTGCCGGTTTCTTTCACTTTTGACATTTCGTTGACTCTATTCTAGTTCAATTGAGTACATTAAATATACGTATTTACATTTATCTTTTCAGCTGAGACGGAACCCCATGAGGGCAAAAGGAAACAGGAGTCCCTATGGCCAATATTTAAAATTCACTTTCAGAAATCTAGATATATTTATGATCTATTTTATCGTCGTAAAGCTATAAGCAGAGAATTGTACGACTATTGCTTAAAAGAAAAAATAGCCGATGGCAATCTAATAGCTAAATGGAAAAAATCTGGATATGAAAATCTATGCTGTTTAAGGTGTATCCAAACTAGAGATACAAATTTTGGAACGAATTGTATATGTAGAGTACCAAAGAGCAAGTTAGAAGAGGGAAGAATCGTAGAGTGTGTCCACTGTGGTTGTCGAGGTTGTTCAGGTTGATTCAATCTTCTGTCAACCCTAATTGTGTGTAAACAACGGATTAAATTCTAATGTTAAATTAAGTTTTTAATTAACTTGTAAAGTAAAAATCCATTATTTTAAGTTTTAAACTCATCATCTTAATTATATTTGGAATATTTATAATTCCTTTTTTCATATATAATTATTTAAATAAATAAATGTTGGATAAAAACATAGAAAAATTGAGTTTTGTTTCGAAATTTTTATAAGATGAAGAAAAAACATTTTATTCTTATATTCAACAAATAAATCAGTACAAAATATAATTCATTTTATACAAGAAACACAAAGTGTTTGTTATCATGTTTGTTTAATAGTTAAGAGCACATTATAAAATGTGCATTTATGGTATACAGCATTGTTCATTAGAAAAAAATGCTCAATCATATCATTACTGTTTTCTTTTCGGAACTTTTTCCTAGTTCCATAATTATATCTTTAAAAACTCGAGGATCAATATTTTTCCCCAACTGATGCAATATAAACCAATCGCCCAGATTGAGTTTTTTCACAATGTTTTTAATTTGAAATTTGGATACCGTGCGAATCTGTGACGTTATAATATATGTTCTGACAGAAGGACTACAAAATGTAACCATTCTAAACAAAACAGCTATCACAGATATGATTGCTAATATCACATACCAAAACCATAAAACTGCAAATATTTTTTCATTAATAACATTTAGTGGCAATACACAAATTAATTCCAAATTTTGTACTGTTCCTGAACTACCAAAGTATTTAAATGTACACATAGTCACTTTAGGAAAGAACCATGCCGTAGGATCCACACTGTTGTCTATATTCGGATTATAATAAAAAGCAGCCAAAGCTGGTCCAAAACTACTAAAAGAACCTCCCAGGAATGCATTCACCAAAATTATTTGAATGATCTATAATTTAAAAGATTTAATTAATGCAATTTATTATAATGAAAGATTTTTTTGTAATATTTCACACTTACGACATTTGTCAAATTCAAAAACTCGCATAAAGTAAATCTAAATAGGTAAAAGTTGTGACCGTTCATCTCGATGAAATACTGGACAATGGTTTTTTTTATTGTTTGGTTAAATTTCTCTGGTTTTACAACTATGGCTCCTTTGAAAAACAAAACCGCATATAGGTAATTCATTAATTCACAATTTTATGTTTTCCTTACCCATTTCATTTGATAGCGATTTGATTCTTCCTCCTTCAAAAATGTTCCATAAATATCTTGGTGAGTAAAACATCATTGCTTGTACGACAAGGAATACACAGACCCATTGGTAATACATGTGGTAATATTTTTCATCATTGTGTGATCTTACACCGACGCCTTCAGAAATCATGTTCTCTTTGGAAATTTTACCTATAATATTGAATTTAAAAATTAAATCATATTAGGTGCTTTAATTGTATGTATTCAGAATTTCATACTATTGTTTTGATTTCGAAAAGTGTATGTTCCATGAATCCAACAGTACGTGTCATGCAGCTCGGATACTTTGCTATTGTTCATTAAACATTTAATAGGTTCCCCAAAAAATTGTTTAGAGGACACCAGTACACTTGAACAAAGTAACACTATCGTTGTTAATTTGTAGTGTAATTGAAATACAGTATTATCTGCAGTTAATTTTTTATTTTTTACTATAGGCTTAAACAAGTTCGTAAAATCTGTCATTGTGAATCAGCTTTCTTGGATTGTTACAATAAATTTTTTTTCTCATCGAATAAAAAACTAGTTAAGATCGTAGATCGAAAACTTTCTAAAATGTAATATATTAATGAAGAAATTACTTAGATACAAATTAAAAATTATATATAAATCAGCACTTACATTTGATAGCAGAGCAATTGCTTCGAACAAACTAATGACTACAATTCTAATATTTATCAACTACCTTAAAATATTGATTTACAACATTTATAATCACGTTATAAAAAAGGTAGAACAAAACACTTGTGTATATTCGTGATCAACATTTTTTAGCTATATATAATTCTTTCAATTATTAATTTTATTATATGCAATTTTAACACATCATATTTTTTCTTTTGATTAACCTTTATCACATGCAGCCTTTACACCGTTTTTTTTTTTCAGTACATTACTACAGAACAAAGACTTTTCATATTAGTAAAGGAAATTTAAGTTTACATATCACTTTATTGTATCCATTCATAATAGTTGTATAATAATAAAATATATGCTATATATAATATGTGTGTGCATTTACTAAACTATATTAACTACTTTATTGCATATACATTAAAATAAACTATAAAAAAATCAAAATTCAAGGAAAACAAACAAGTAAGTTTTTTACTAATCCTTTTTTTTCTATAATAACAAAATTCATTTATAGAACTTGGAATATGGAATTTGAAAGTATGATGGTCTCCATAACTTATTATTTCAGTAAAACACATCTCTTCTTCTAATGCCTAACCATAAACCGTCTGCTGGATGCATATTAAAAGTATCTTTTGCTAGCACAAAAGGTATTTTTGTTTTACTTGTGACTGACAATTCAAATTTACTTAATAAATGAAATAGTACAGCTTTTGCCTCCATTAATGCAAAACGTGCTCCTGAAAAATACATTTTATTATGTTTTTAATCCTTAGTTTTTGAATGTTTTAAAAAACTTTACACAATTTACCAATGCATAATCTCGGCCCAACACCGAATGGAATGTAAGAAAATGGTTTTATAAAGGCTTTATTTTCATCCGAAAATCTTTCTGGATCAAATTCATCAGGGTCAGAAAAATATTCCGGATCTCGCTGTATGCAGTATATTGGAATCACAAATTCATCGTTGATATTTACCTAAATTGATAAACAAAAATCCCAATTAGATTAAAATTCTACTTTTTGCTCGCTCTCACAAATGGTAAATAACAAACTTTATACTCAGATGTACAAGACTGATTTTGTGAAGGAAGAGAATATGGTTTCACACATACTCTTTCGAGAAAACCGTCAGGTGGCCACATTCGCAATGTTTCTGAAAATATGTTGGGTTTATGTATATTCAATTAACATAATTATCTTTTTTTCATAAAAATACCTACCAGCAATGACCATATCGATATATTTCATATTTTGTAAATCAGCATATGTCGGTTTTCCTCCTGTTTTTTTCATCCAATCATCTATTTCTTTGTGCAGTTTTTTTTGGACATCAGTATGTCTCGCTAATTCATAGGACACAAAACACAATAGTGATGAAGGTGTACCAAAACCAGCTACAATAAAGGCCATTGCTTGGGCAGTTAAGTCATTATCACTCCATTCTAAAATTCAAGCTGTTTTAATAGATTTGCCTTTATTAATGAAATTGCATTACAGTACCTCTTTTAGGAGTTTCTTGCTTCACTGAATTTTCTTGTACACTTGAAAATCTTGAGTCATCAGATTGAGGTGAGTCAACATCATACTGAAGGCATCCTTTTTTTGCTAGCATTAGTAAATGTATCATGTCATATCTAACGATCCCATTTTTTTCTCTTGATTTCATAGTGTTTTGTACTAAATTCCTAAAGAAACTTACGACATCTTGTGGAAATAATGATAATTTTAATGCCTATAAAAATATTTTGATTTATTCATTCATTAATTTATTTTCACAAAAAACTTTATATTGTATTATATTATATTTACTTTCATCAAACTTGGTAAAACAGCATATGCTTGAAATTTCATGAATTGCCATCCGCTGAAATTTGTTGCTTTTTTTCCCATGACATAAAATTTATTAGATTTATCTTCAAAAGAGTTTATTTTATACCCAAATGCAGTTGAAGCGATAACGTCATTTGTATATCTGCTCATTGTCTCTTTGATTTCTATGTGTTTTATTTCTCCATCTGTTTTATATTTCGATGTTATGATTCTGATAATTTTGTTATAATATTATAATAGATATCTAAGAAAATTAATCATAAAAATAACCTTTGAAATTTTCTGTGTCTTTTAGCAAAAAGTCCCTGAATTGTTCAGCACATTCAGCTACAAGTGGAAACATTCCTTTCATTTTTGATCCTGTATATGCCGGACTCAGTGTAGCTCTCATGTCTCTCCATTTTTGACCTTAAAATCACCATTAGTGCTTCTATGGCTTTGCATTATATGGATATTTTCAAAATAATTCTATTATATAACAAATTACCTTTCAGGAAAAACAAATTACTTCCAAAAAGTGGTTCCGCTTCTTCATCCATAAATACTTTGTGATCAACAAAATGATCAAAATCCTTTATTCCAATTTGTTTTATTAGATCTAAATCTCGAATAACTACAATAGGGTTGGTGAATGCAAAGAATCCAGTATATCTGTAAAATGTAAAATAATTGATTTTTTGTGGCAAGTAAGCCATGAAAAAATTTAGTTTTGATATTTGATAAATAGTATTTGCATTCCAAAATTACCTTTGCCCAATACCCGCTGTATATATTTTTTGCAAAGTCTCGACAAAATGTTCTTTGTTCAAAAATATTTTCAGCATATGTCCCATAAAAGGAAGTGGCTTTATCCCTAATACAATATTTTGCCTTTCAAAAAATTTATTCCTCCATATACCAAAAAAGAGCACGATGATCATCAAAACTGCCACGAATATTGTTATGTCATAAATAATCGCCATATCTAATTAAATATTTGAAAATTTCAGTAATTTTATTTTTCAATGGCATTTACCCTTAATTTTTCTAAGGATTTTCATAATATAACAATTGAAACTTACTATTTTATTTCTAAATGGTTCTAATTTTGATAATTTTAAAGAAGCAAATAACACGGTCACACCAATAGATAACTGTCCAGCCTCACATAGGAGCAATAATTAAGAATATGTATGATAACCTTATCTAAATTATGCGACCATGGAACTCTTTGGATATCGCATGATCATTCTATAACTTAATAACAATTTAATTGAAATTATAATTATTAAAATAGTTAAATTAACACAAGTATCAGAAGTTACTAATAGTTTGCTAGTATATATCTGTAGAAAAAATATCATAACACATAAATTTTAAAAACATTCAATTTTCTAAGAATTTCAAATTTAAAATGCTTAGTAATTTTTATAAAAGAAATTAATGGTTTCAACATTATAACAGCTTTATTTTTATAATATTCAAACTATTTTTCGTTTATAGTAACCCTATATTTCATCAGGAAATTAACCAAACCAATTATTTTATAATAGGTCAAAATAATGTGATAAACTGTCTTCTTGTGAAAATAATAATATGATGATATCTGCTTAAAAAATATTTTTATTCAATGTATCTTTGAAAATTATTTGTTTGATAATTAATATTTATTGTTTAATAATCAATTTGTTTTTTATCAGTAAATTTTATTTATCACAATTAGTGATTTGGGTAAAGTGACTCTAGAAATTTAAGTATTAAAACTATTTTCTTTTAAATGGTACAGAACCAATATAATTGACAAGACTAAACTGTTGACTCTTCAATTTAATTTACAATATTTATCATACACTTACAATACATTTACACTTGAACTTACATTTTTTAAAATATAATTTTTTTTGAATAATTGACATTTATAATAAAACACATATCAAAATTTTAAATTATGTATATTATTATATATAAAACCATTTAATTGTTTTTGTTTCTCTTTTAAGTGATGGCTGCTTTTTATAACTTTCATACATATATATACATTTACATATATTGTTATAAATACTCGATCAACTCAAATCTATAAATAAACGAAGTATCTATTTATTGCTTTTCCTAGTAGTTAAACCAAGCCAAAATCCACCTTCAGAATGCATTATAAATGTATCTTTAGCTAGCTTAAGTGGAATCGTTGTTTTGTTAGTAGTAATTATGTTAAAGTTAGCTAAAAGATAAAAAATAACTACTTTAGCTTCTAACACTGCAAATCTAGCACCTGAAAAAGTATATTAGTATGAAATATAAAATATTCATAATCAATTTATTTAAAAAAAAAAAACCAATAAATATACCAATACAAAATCTTGGACCAATACCAAATGGAATGAAAGTAAATTGCTTAATTGATGCCTTATTTTCATCTGAAAACCTTTCAGGATCAAATTTTTCTGGATTGGGATAGTAATTGGCATCTCTATGTATGGCAAATGTAGGAATCCAAACATCTTGTCCTTTACATAACTAAATGATATTTTGGAAATTAAGTTTCTGTATTTTTATCGATAAATATTGTGAAATATAGAAAATATTACTTCATAACTTTGCTTGCTTTCAGCGTTTGGTGGTGGTAATGTGTAAGAATCTACACACAATCTATCAAGGTGTCCATCTGGTGGCCATTTTCTTAATGCTTCTGTACAGTAAAATAACGTGATGTAATTTTTTTCAGAAAACACTACAATATATACATTTTGAAAATAGCATCATACAACAGAACCTTACCTGACACAACCATATCTAAATATTTCATAGCCATCAAATCGTTATATGATAAATTTTCCTTGGATTTAGATAATACATCATCAATTTCATTTTGAAGTCGCTCTTGAATCTCTGTATTCAGAGATAATTCATATGCAATAAAACATAACAATGATGAAGAAGTATCGAATCCTGCTACCAAAAAAGCCATTGCTTGAGCTGTTAAATCGTCATCAGACCAATCTGAAATTTTTTTCTCTCACAAGTTATTACCCTTTATCAGATAAGTTATGTATAATTTTGAATTTTAACCATTTTTTGAATCCGATCCGCTAAGGGTTGTTTGTTGAATTGTTGCAAATCCTGTATTGTCTGTTTTTGATGTTTCATTGTCATGTTTAAGATTACCTTTTCTAGCTAACATAAGTAAATGTATCATATCTGGTCTGACTACCCCTTCACGAGCACGATATTTCATGGAATCATGAATGAGATTTCTAAAAAAAGAAGCCACCGGTGAAGAAAATAATCTTATTCTGAAAAACTGTTAAAAAAAATGTCAGTATTAGAAAATCCTACACAAGAATTAATAATATATTAATTTATTACTTTCATAACTCTTGGTATCGATCCATAGCCTAAAAATTTCAAAAATTGTACACCACTGAAATTAGTCGCTTTCTTTCCCATTTCATAAAACTGATTATTTTTTTCTTCTAAAGAATTTATTTTCAAACCAAATGCAGTAGATGCAATGACATCATTTGTGTAACGTGTGAAAACGTCTTTCATTTCAACTTCTACATATTTTTGTTCTAAATAGTTTCATTAAAATATTAATAACCATTGGAATATACTAACAATAAGATCATACTAAAGATCTTACTTTTTAAATGAATTTTTGTTACCTTTAGACGGGGAGGTGTTGGACTGTTGTTGAAAGTATATTACACTTTGTTTAGCACATTCTACCATTAATGGGAACATATTTTTTAATTTCGATGCAGTGTACGCAGGACTCAAAGATATCCTCATATCTTTCCATTTTTGACCTATTTAATAGATTGAATTTTTGTTATTTAGCATTAGTTTGTATAAAACAACAGTTGCTGATATACCCCTCAAAAAGAAAAGGTTTTTGCCAAATAAAGGATCAGCGTCTTCATCCATGAAAACTCTATGATCTACAAAGTGTTCAAAATCTTTTACTCCTATTTGCTTTATGAGATCTAAGTCTTTAACAATTAATATTGGACTTCGAAATGCATAAAATCCAACATATCTAAAAAACAATAATACAATAATTCATTATACAAATATTATTGGAAAAAAAATTTCATAATGACTTATTTCAATCTCACTTTTCATTTCTGAATTTATTGTATACTCTACATACAGCATCTTCAAAATGATCTTTGTTCAATATAATATTCAACATATGACCAAAGAAGGGAACAGTGTTTTCAATATATTTCACACCCCTACGTTTGAAATGCCCATTCAACCAAAATCCATATCCTAATAATATACCTAACAATGTAATTATCAAAACTAACCAGTCCCATAGAGAAAAAATCATATCTGTAAAAAAAATCATTAGTGAAACATAAAATTTGAGTGCACATCTATAATATATTACTTTAAAATTATAATATTATATAATATAAAATTCAAAATTTTTAAAATAAAATGAAATACAGGCGAAAATTTATTAGCATATCTATAGAAAATATTCTATTAATTAAAAATATGCAATGTGTAAAAATTACCTGATAAAATATTGAAACTGTTGTAAATTCTTTGAATCTATTTGTTGATTTTATAAAAATTTTAACTTATGCTGTGAAACATCAATAAGAGTGTGACTGTTTGCACGAGAATGATGATAAGAAAGGAAAACATCATTCGTTAGCAAAACTGTAATCAAAGTACACATTATACATACATGAACATTTTATATTTATCTTATAATTGAGTGTAAATGTCAAAGTTTATTAATGCATAGCATTATATGTATGTATATTGAAAATGTGTGGTATTTTATAAAAAAATGTATTATTCTTATAGATAGTTTATTTGAAAAAATATTTTCAATATTGCTATTTCAATAATAATGTGATTAAATTCATTGGATAATCATTTATCAAAAATGTGAAATGGTTTCATATATGGCCAAATTTTCCTGCATAATTTGCAAAATTACTCATAGTATTATTGCATATAAATTATTGTGTATACCCATTCCCTGGTTTATGCAGTAGATATGTTCTGCAATATGACGCGTAAATAAAAACCATACTAAAAAAAATACGAACCCATACAAATAAATGAAAGGTTCAAAGTAAAAATAATCGCCATATTTTGTACAAAAAAAAAATTATAAATAAATGCTAAAAATAATGATACACAAATGTCTTTTTCAAAAAATCAAATGGTAAAAAACTGTAAGATGCTTATCAAACAATTACAAACCTTATACTATGATAATTTATTAGTGAGACGATCTGCAAGGAAGGAAGATGGACAGGAGGGATTTATGGTCATTATTGTCTTAAAAATGGCATGTTCCCATGGTCATTGTTCATATTTTATTAAGTAGATTAGGTTCTCTATTATACTGTAATTAGTTAATAACATGTAAATTCAAAATACTCCTATCAAAAAAATTGTTTGCTTAGCTGCAGAAAAACCTAACATCTAAATAAGGGGAGTGTTGTTATATAATAATATGAAATCCATTGCATATCTGACATAACATTGACGATTTATCCATTTTTCTTGAGTAAAAGAAAAGAAAATGAAAGGTGATTTGAATATTTCAATACTAATAAACATCAAATAAAAAAATTATGTTCAGAATAATTTATTTATTAAATATATAAATTCAAAATATTAGCAAAGGTTAGACAAATATTATAAACGTGTATATTACTAAAATAGATTGATTAAAAAATAAAATAATAATTATAATGTATTTCTAGCTTCCAGACCCAACCAAAATCCATTTTGAGATTGCATTGTAAATGTATCAGCAGCCAATTTCATTGGAATTGGTGTTTTTGGTGTTGTTATAATATTGAATTCACTCAATAAATAAAAAATCATTGCTTTAGCCTCCATTATAGCAAATCTTGCACCTATTCGAAAAAAGTTCTGTTATTTATTAAAGAAATTCATAAAAGCAAAACAATTGCAATGAACGATCATCAAGAAAACAGAAAAAGATACATATTTTATAATATTTTAGTTATACCTTTTTTACAATGATTAAATTTTTTTGGGTAAAAAAGGAAAAGTATTTCAAATACAATATACCGAAAACATAATCTATTTTTTGCGAATCAAATTTTTTCATTACCGATACATGTTCTTGGTCCAATACCAAATGGAATAAATGACGCCTGATGCATTAAATGCTTGTTTTCTGATGAAAATCTTTCTGGATTGAAGCAATTCGGTTCAGGATGATACTTAGGATCATGATGTATAGCATAAATTGGTATAATTATATCGTCATCTATTTCCATCTTAAATTTAAAAAAAAATCTTATCAAAATTGAATAATTTCCATTTTCCTTAAACATAATTAAACATTTTATAAAAAAATTCAAGTTAGTTTGTTTACAATTTAGATTACAATTTTCGGAATTTCCATCGGTAAAATATTGAAATAAAAAATATTGAAATGCAACACTAACGCGAAATGGAGTACCGTTATTTTCAGATTGTGGCGGAAGATCATAAGATTTAACACAAACACGTTCTAATTGGGAATCTGGAGGCCACATTCTCAACGATTCTAAAAATTATAGAATTAATTAAAATGCAATCATGTTTTTTACAATATTATATAATTATAAGCAAAAATTACCAGAAATTACCATATCCATATATTTCATTTTGTGAAGATCTAGATATGTGACAGTGTTATTTAATAATTTTATATCATCAATTTCCTTTTGTAACTTCTTTTGTATGTGAGGATTTAAAGCTAACTCATATGCAGTGAAACATAATAAAGATGATGACGGGTCGAATCCTGCCAAGAGAAAAGCTACAGCTTGGGCAGTTAAGTCATCATGTGTCCATTCTGTAAATGAAATAAAATTATATTACGAAAAAAAATGAAAAATTTCAAGCAAAGATAAATTTTTTCAACACATTGAAAAGATTTGTGTGCAAAAATTATTACCTTTTTTTGAAGTTTCAAATTTATAAAACTCTTCTGTATTGCTATTGTTAGTTTGATCGTTTTCGTAATTCAATGACCCTTTTTTGGCTAACATTAAAAGATGAATCATATCATATCGCACTGTGCCTAAAGTTTCTCTAGATACGATACTATCATTAATTAATCTTCTGAAAAATGAAGATACGTCTTCTGCGAACAATGGTATGTTCAGTAACTGTAAAGGTAATTTATTGGTTATTATATTTTTCAAACTACTAGTGAACTTTTGAAATATTTAAGCTAATCTAATTGAATATAATTTTATAAATTAAAAAACCTTCATAATATATGGAAATGAAGAATATGCAAAAAATTTAAAATATTGAATTCCACTGAAGTTTGTCGCTTTTTTTCCCATTACATAAAATTTATTAAATTTATTTTGTAATGAATTAATTTTAACACCAAATGCTGTAGATGCTATTGAATCGTTGGTGAATCTTGAAAATATATCCTTCATTTCAACTTCTAAGAAACCATTACCTAAAATAATATAAATATTGATATTATAGATTCTAATAGGTATAATGTACAATATATATTTTATACATAAATTACAAGAGAAAATTAATATAACTTGTTATATTGTATGTCGGTTGAATGTTAAATAAACAAATACAATATGATAAAATTACCAGAAATATTTTGTTCTTGAAGTTGTTTTTTCAAAAATTCTATAGTTTGTTCAGCACATTCGATTACAAAAGGAAGCATATTTTTCATTTTGGAGCCAGTATATGCTGGACTCATAGCAATTCTCATGTCTCTCCATTTTTGACCTAATTTTTAAAAGACAAGCCCGTTGATTCAGTATAAAACATAATATTAAATTTACATACTATAATACATTGAAATATTATAAAATTGACCTTTTAAGAAAAACAGATTTCCTCCAAATAAAGGATCTGTCTCTGCATCCATGAAAACTTTATGATCCATAAAATGATCAAAATCCTTGACTGTTATTTGTTTCACCAAATCCAAATCTTTCAAAATTATGCTTGGTTTGTTAAATGCATAAAATCCGGTATACCTTTTTATATAATAATTGATTGTTTTTTATTCTTGATTTATATTATATAAATACATATTAGTTTATAATTATTATAATTAAAATAATACTTAATATTTGGATGTTCGTCGTAAGCTCGTTTGATCGTTTGTAATAAATGTTCTTTGTATAGAAATACTTTTAGCATATTTCCAAAAATTGGTAAAGGATTTGATGTGCTTATCAAACCTTTTCTATGAAAATAACTATTTACATATATTGCATATGTAAATCCCAAGCATATTAATAAAATAAAAACTGCAAGCCATTCCCAAATATTCAAACCGAGAAACATTGTCGACTGAAAATTAACAAAACACATACATATTGATTGAATTACATTTGGTTTATTTTTTTTAATTTTGTTCAAAAGTATAACAATAACAATAATAGTAATATAGTAATATGTAGATAAATTATGCGAAAAGTCAGCATTGAAAAATTGGTGATAATATTTGACATACATTTCTTTGTTTGCAATAGATAATTGAATAAAAAAAACCATTGATACAAAAATAGAATTTATTGGACTGACCGAAATAAGTTGCAATTTTCCTTTCTTTCTTCCTTGCAAATTGCCTTCTCTTCCTTTAAAATTTCATTTAGTATTATAAGAAAAAGAAGACAAAGCAGTATTTTTTCATTATTAAATTCTTTGTAGTTATTTCGGAAAAATAAATTTTAATTGCAAACCAATAGATATTTAAGCAAAATAAATGTACAATTTATCTTATTGTTAAACAAAATCGTTTGAAAATAAAAAAAAAAACCCGAAGAAGAATAAGTAAATTTGTCGTAAAAATAAATTTACTTACTCTTTAAGTTTCAATTTTGATATCACATTTATAATATTAAATGATGTTTGATGTTAATACTGAAGACAGTAGCAATTTGAATAAAATTTTACTTAAAATCGAAAATTACTTATGTATCTATGTTGAAATACAATATATTATATTATACATACGTATATTTCTGACATGAAATGTATTATTGAAGCGATGACATTTAAATGTAAAAGATAAAAATGAAATACTTGCAGTGAATACTGATATGTATAATATTAAGAGTGTGTATTAATGAATATTTATAATATTATGCATTTGTTTAGAGAAATCAATAATCAAACATTAATGAAGTGAGTATATGTTTATATAATAGATACATACATATAAAAATAAATAAACTTACCTGTAACGAATATAATATCTATAAGAAAAAATAAAATTCGAGTATTCCAATGTTTGGCGATGAAAGCTTAACACAGAACAAAGCAATGAAATGAGTAGTCGATGGAAGACGACTGAGATAATGTGGTGAAATCAGGGGCATTTAATATAATATTTATAACTTATATTAAACAAATTCATTTGAAACTGCAATATCGTATATAAATTTTAATTCAATATATTTTTAAATAAACAAATGTACGTATGCTGAAAAATAAATTTTATTGCAATGATATAATGAAATTATCGGAAATATTACATAAATTCTAAAATGAATTTTTCCAAAAATTAATAAGCAATTTTTAAATTCGTTTTACTTATTCTACATAAATATTATATCATCAAGCTTTGAATTATTTATTTTTTCAATCAAAATATTCATACAAAGAAAAATGTAAAGTACATGGACAAGAAAATAAATACATGACTATCTCAAAAGCAATGGGAATGATTGAAAAAAGTTCAGCTTATTGGCAATCGTCTTTGAAATATTTTTTCACTTTCACAGTGGTATTATAAAATGTTATTTAAATAATAATAACGATTCTGTTAAAAAATAAAAATGGTAGTTTAAAGTTTTATATCTTATTGTTTCTTTGGAAAAGTGGGTTCTCGTAAATGTATAATTTCGAAAAATATTTGGTTTTACAAGAATTGTTGAAAGTCGGTTTTCCGAAAAATGCTGAACACCTACAAGCCTCCGAATTTTTCTCTACGGCCTGTAGATTACAAATATAATAATAATAAAATGCATTTTTTTTAAGTTTGTCTAAATATTTATCACCCGGCATGAATTTTTTTCATTGCGCAAAAATTTGAAAATAACACTCGTATTCAATTTATCTATAAACATGACATGTACACTAAAAGTATCAATAGTAATTAATTTATTTTATCTTTACATATAATGTATTATATTTTATCGAGTTGATATCTATGACCTATGATCAACAAAGTGATACCACTTATTCAAAATATTCAATGATGTGCAATGATTGTCAGGAAATAATTAATTAAATTCACATAAAACTAACTAGATATTTGCGTATACGAAAAAAGACAATATACCTTTTGATTTACATTTAAATATACTATACTATAATATATTATAATATAATAACGATGCGTGATTTTCCAACGAATATAGTCGCGTTTGCATTAACGGTATCAATATAAAAAATTGTAAATACCGCGTTTCGTTTTACACTTCACTCAAATTTCAATTACGAGACAATCTTTGACTACAAAAATTGTTGTTTTTTATATTATGTGAATAATATCATTTACTTGATGCAATATAAAAGAACGTTTCAAATTTTGAACTTTATTTATTCATAAGTACATAATAAAATGGAGAAGATCCAAGGGGCACGTCCGAGCCAAACTTTGTCTTCGATCTCACCCATATCGATAAGTAGCCGTATATTTGCGAACTCATTTACTAATACACTAAGCATTATTAAATTTTAATAATTAACCCTTCGCACTTGCGTACCTTTTTGATATGGAGAGCCGTCAGCTCGTAAGAGAATCTCGGCGTTTGTCATGATTTGAAATCGAGATTTAAAATTGAAGTAAAACATGTCTTTATATTTCTTTTTTTTTTCAAAATAAAGTTACTGGTACTTATATTAGATCCTTATTTGACATTAAAAAAAAAAGTTTTGAAAATTTCATAATTATTTTATTATATTTACAACGCCTCTAGAAGGACGATATTTTCAAGTTTGAATTTATATTATAATTTACTATTTAAATGACTACTACATGTTTTTAACCAACTAATTTCTTCTAACTCATCTCAAATGACATGCAGAGATTTAGTTATCGAATATTACATAAAAAAAGCAATACATCTTGAACTAACACAATTAAGACTACTACTTGAATTAAATAAAAACAATCATTTTGGAATTAATAACCAATTAATAACTATAATCTCATATCAGAATGGCATGTAGATATATTTGGTGGAGCGAAGGCTTGGATAAAATAATATTGAGCATGCATTGCAAGTTCATCCAACTAACTTAAAACTTCTCTTTAGTAATGGTGAAGACCTATGACGTGTGTTCTACTAAGGTCCGAACCATGTAGTACCGACGGTCTCGTCTCGTCTGTCAAAATGGTGATCATTACGATCGCAAAGTGGTCAGCGAGAGCGCAGTCTACTTGTCTTTGACTCATTTGTCCTACTGGTGGCATTGCGACCTACTTGGAGGACGGTGACCAAAAGCCTAGCACACAGACACACGTATCGTTGGTTTGAGAGCCTCCTTCGCTGGCATGGGCGGACTAGCTCTTATGGTACACTTCCCTTACCGAAATACGACTTGGGCTAGCGCGGTAAGGTATTGGCCAGACTGCCGCATTTGTATGTCAAGGCCTTGTCCTACAGTGGATAACTATAGGCTGCTAATGATGACAATGATCGCAGATATAACCTTTGGCTGAGTCCCACCCAGTGCAGTTTGTGTGAGCCCACAGCCCAATGAAGTAGGTACATCTGTACCAAATCTCATTTTTTCCGAATTCACCGCAAATTAGACATCTGTTTTCTGCGTCTTCTGTTATGTTATCCTCGTCGTCTTGACATAACTCATCAATATTCACATCTGATACAGAAGTATCGTTTGAGGCCTGGAGAATTTGCCTCTTTGTTTTTTCGGGGCTTTCTTTCTGTACCTTAGTCTGTTTTTCTTGCCCCTTGCCTTTCCATTTCTTTGTTTCTTTTTCTTTATTTTTCAAAGCTTTTTTAATTTTCTTATTTTCTTTTTCAATAAGTTTTAGTGTTGAAGTTAAAACCGTAGCGTGCTGCTTCTTTCGACCCTGTCTTGTGTTTAGGACAGGTGTTTTCTCTGGTAATCCAATGAAGTCTTGTCGTTACTGTAGTTTGAGATGTTGCTACACTATCTGATGCAGGCAGTGGCGTAGCGAGGATATTTGGCGCCCGGGGCAAATACCCATATTTGCGCCCCCCGATAAATGATTTTAAATTAGAGACATCAAAACCTGAGGTTCTTGTTCAAGGGTAGATGTCCTAGAATCGCGTAAAACAAGTCAAAAAAGCGCCGCAGGTGAAAATTCTTTTCTAAATGTTTAATCAATCAAACTATTTTATTACAACTATCAATTTACTTTATATCTACTAACAGCCTTTTTTTTAATTATTTTATTAATATTTCTACAACAAGCAATTAAGAAGCATGGCAAAAATGGTGCCGCAAGCGAAATTTTTTTTAAATATTTTATTGTTAGTCAATCAAACTATATCACCATAAAACTATAAAGTTTCTTTAGTTCTTTAATATTTCTACAAAAAACAATTATATCAGTAGTGTAAAGTTTCACAAAATAGGCGCCGCAGACGAAATTTTTTTTAAAATAGTTTGGTTGATTAAACTGTATCATCATAAAATTCTTTGGTTCTTTTTTTAATATTTTCACAAAAAATTTTCGCAAATTAATTCCAAATTCAACATCCTCATTTTCTTGTAAAACATTCGATTCTGGCTGAGTTACGCATTCTAGTCCTACTATTTTGTTTTTCCGATTTGGCGCCTCTTTGCGGTTTCAAGGGGGCGCCAAAGGCCCTTTGGCGCCCTTTCGCGGTTTCATGGGAGTGCCAAAGGGCCTTTGGCGCCTTTTTGTGGGTTCAAGGGGGCGCCAAAGGGCCTTTGGCGCCTTTTGGCATCTTTTTGGCGTCCCCTTGAAACCGGCGCCCGGGTCGAATGCTCCGATTGCCCCCCCCTCGCTACGCCACTGATTGAGATAGGTATACATATCACTCGGCCGTGATATATTCAAATATTTCTTTTATTTTACATACATCATAAAGTAGAACTTAGATTATCCGGACTAAACGGGAATTAAGACGGTCCGGATAGCGAAAAATTCGGATAATCAAAAAAAGAAAAAAATATGGATTGAATGGAAATTAAATTAAATTACTTACAGGCATTTTTGGTGTGTATGTATATATGTATGTCGCAGTCAAGTGTAAACTTTTATTTGTTTACACCCATACTAGTTCGGATATACCCAAACTATCGATTTTAGTTTGAACGTCAACTATCAAATTTTACCAACGTATAATTGCGTCTAAACTAAAAACAAACGTCATAAGCATGATGCTTGGGTTAGCGTTTTAGCTTGAGTTATGAAAACGTGTTTAAAACAAACTCTCAAAGTTCAAACTGACAAAACGGGCAAACTAGTTAAGATACCAATTTCCACCCTATTGATATTTAGTATAAGGGCGTCATTTGAGTGCAAACAACTAAAATTGTCGTACCACCTGAACAATTGGACTAGAACAGTGGTCGGCAAACCACTACCCGTGGGTAATTGTGTTACCCATTTCGACATTTCAAATTACCCACCAAGAAAATATGAAAATATGGGGAAAAACAATACAGGAAAATTCAATCTCTACCCCCCCCCCCCCACAGAATTTTTTCTAAGTATCCCCTATATATAATAGCGGATATCTGTCTGTCTGTCTGTGTGTGTGTGTGTATCACAATGACGCTCGCGACTTTAAAACGATCGACGGTCGTTTTTTCGAAATA
>JAOXNN020000088.1:1083642-1099842 GCA_028571205.2 Hydropsyche betteni | reverse complement strand
AGTCGCGAGCGTCATTGTGACACACACACACACACACACACAGACAGACAGATATCCGCTATTATATATAGGGGATGTATAGGGGTTCAAATATTTTTTCCACTGCATAATAATCGACGTATTGCATAAGTCAATAGAGACGCTTATATAAGCATGATATTATAGATGTTAAGTGTATACGCATAAAGACCATATACGCATGAAGAATAATTTAACAGACGCAAAAAAATGCTCGTATCGACGCGTCGTTTTAAAGTCGCGAGCGTCATCGAACAGACGACAGACGGTCAGACGGACGGACAGACGGACACACACACAGAAATCCGCAATTATATATAGGGGATATGTGATTTAAAAGTAAAAAAAAAAACTGCGTATTTTAAATTATAAATAAAAAACACCGACAAAGAATCGCACAGCCGGCAATGCGACAAACGCCGCGCAACAGATTGCACCCACCCATTCAAAAGCGATCTAATTATCGTTTAAACATATTTTTTCCCCGACACGAAAACCCGGGCAAACTTTCAAAAGACCTTTAAAAAAGCGGCGGCAATTCCGCGGCGAATGTAACTTTTAATTAGCGACACGGCCTACGGCGAACTACCCGTGGAGATTCCTTTAATGTTCTCCTGCATTGCGCTACCCCGTTCGCCACCTGAATATTTTAAGGCTTTCGAGGTGTTGAGCCTCCACAGGGCCGAAGAGGTGGTCCTCCATGTCCCGAGGCTCTGAAGGTTTATCGCGTTTGTTGCTAAGAAGCCGGGCCAGACCAATGGCCTGGTGAGGCTTAACCGGACGGAAAAGGTGGCTGAGCTTACGCTCCGAAAGCTCTTCAGGAAAATATGATGGGAAATTTTCTTCACGTCAACAAGGCTCTTCGATTTAGTTGATTTTTTTTTCATATCGAGTGCCGTTTTGAATAAAATACATCGACGAGTTTGTTTTATATAAAGAATTATTGAATTGAATTTAAAAATTATATATTAAATCTTCTTATATATAAAAATGAATTGCCGTTCGATTAAAACTAAAACTTATAAACCACTTGAATGATTTGGATGTTTATTTTTTTATTTTATTCGTTTTAACTAACAGATGTTTTACGTAGAAAAATAATCAGAAAATTTCTAAAAGCTAAAAATTAATATAAGTCATTTTGTATGAAAAATTACACCGTCACGCCATACCGCGCCGCGTATTGATTGTGACAATAACTACAATCGGTATACCGGTGTGTGCAGAACGCGTGTAGACAACGGGAACAACGGGCCAACGGGCGCTATTTTAATATGAAAAAAAATTCAGTATTTAGAATCGAAAATCTATCGTTTGTTGACGACAAATCTTCTTATATTATGCGAAAACGACGAGACGAACACAATAAACGACAAAAACGGGACGTATGGTCAGATTAGATTTAACGAGACTAACGAACAGTGATTGTAGGTGATACGAAGTTCACCGGGTCAGCTAGTTATAAATAATATTCATTGTTCCATTTGAAACGTGACTGAAAGTCGAATGATATATTAAGTGTATATTGATAATAGACATGTTCCATAAAATAACATGTTATATACGACTCATTATGCATTTTCTGCATCATCGCAGTGAAACGTATACGCTATAAATCAATGCGAGAACAGTGCCGTTTTCGCGGAATATAAAAATTTACATCTCATTTTCCACATTTTATATAAACGAGACGCGTTCAAGCAGGAATACAATTCAAATTTTCATTCGCCAACACACTCGATTTCCTTTTCGTAAAACGGATATCGGTTTGCAGCGATACACTTCTCGTGTGCGAGATACGATCCAATGTAGCGTATATTTGGAAAGTTTTCCAAATCGAACACAATAAATTTCATGAAATAAAATTACAAATACGTATTAAAAATACACCCTGAAAGCTAAAAATAAATTTAAATTATTATAAAAGTTAATTTTGTATGTGTTTTTAAAAGAATTCTAAAGTAAAGTATTATGTAAATAAATAATACTATTATATTTTGGAGTGCAAGTCTCTTCTAAAGTACATTGGTGCGTCTGCAACGAAAGAGCTATTTCCGAACGAGTGCTTCTTTAAAGTTATCTCGGTGATCATATAGCCTTCAGAATGATTCCCACATCATCGATCGCATACGTCTTTATGACGAGAAAATCTTCACACGAACATCACTTCAAGTTCGATTTCCACTACAACCACGTCTTTTGTACTTCGGGAATCCATCCGGCTAGTCACTGTAGAAATCCGATATAGAAGGTACGAACCATCTCTCTCATATGAAGATATTCGATTTATCGAATAAGCCGGTATCGAAATCCGATGGATGCTCCGTCAAATTATCACCTTTTGAAATCGCACACTACTAGTGTGTAAGAGAACCGATATCAAGCACTTCATGACTGCGAGCTGAAGTTTCGTATTTGATTAAGCACTTGAAACCCCAGGATTATGTTTCCAATTTGAAACTTGAATACGTCGAAACGCGAAAATTTGGATCCGTCATTAATTATATTATAGCGTATGTAGTGAATCTTGTGAGTTTGTATATTAAAGGAAAAGTTTCAAAAGCAAACATGTATGTTTTATGCCAAATTATTTCTTCGAAGTACTTAAACATCCATTTATCAAATTTTGTTTTTAATATAATATAACGTCTGAAATTTAATATAGAAATTAGTATGAAAATCTAATATTTTATTATTCTTGATATTTTCATTATTCATTTATATACAATCAAAGTATAAATGACGGATCGATATCGACGAATTAGAACCACATTATGAATTCAAGAATGAGACACACAAATGAAGTTTAGTAAGCCTCTTAGCGTCTCTGTGTAGAAAGGGGACCGCATCCAATATCTGCAAAGTGAGTGTACGTATGTGTGTACGGTCTGTACGGGAAGGGTCTCCTCTAGGGGAATAATTCTCCCTTTGACACACGGCTAGGGGAACCGTCGGGAATCGGGGAATAATTCCTCCTTTCAAAAGTCGAGCCTGCGAAAAACGAGATTTGAATAAATTTCGCAGTCGCGGATCACAAAGGATTGTATGTAGACGGGTTCAGCATGGCGCGTGTCGCTACGCGGACATCTGCTTTTACATAGGATTTCGTACAAAATTTTCGATTCCGTTAATAATTCATTTCGATGTCGTGAAATTTTGAAAAGGTTGTATCGTATTTGGTCTCGTTTGATTTTCATAAACAAATTGTTTAATATATACTTCAATCGTTATTTTTTTCAAAAAGATAACATACCATATAAAAAAAAATTATTTCGATACCAAACCAAAATTTTTACAAAGTATATTATTTTCATTTGAATTCGAATATGTGCGCGAATAAATGCGCTAACGAGGATTTTCCTTTGGGTGACATAAGTCGCCGAAGGAGCATTAACGAAAGACGAGCGTCTCTTCTTATTTTTTTGAACTTTTTTTTTTAGTAGAGCGCGAAAGAAACACGATTTTAAATTTCTATGGAAACCACGTCGCCGCCGCCGGTAACCCTAGGTGGAATTAATCATAAAAGCAATTTCAAACACGGCCGCTCGTGGAAAAAATATTTATTTCGTAATAAAGCCAACGCGACAACTTTAATTTGCTTTTTTTGGGGTACACTAGAATGGAACAGGTCTAACAATACAATGCAACGCATGGAAAATATTTACACGGCGAGAAAAACCGCTCCCCTTGCAAAAATTTGTTCCGCAACGCATATATTTTCATATTTGGTTGAAAATTTTTTAAAAGCCTCACTCGACACGGTTCCAAATTAAAAGTCACTCTAGCAAAACGAAAAAAGTCTCAAGTTATTATTGCGTTACAAGATTTTTCACGTAAACAAACGCTTACCATTAACCCTTTGCGCTCGTAGACTTTTCCGCGATGGATATGCCGTCTACTCGGAGAAAAAAAAATACAAGTTTTTGTATAAATCACTTAAATTAATTATATCTAGCATAAATAACAATTAATATACATAATATAATTAGAAATCGACGATAAAATGAATAAATTTTGTAACTTACGATAAATCGTTTCAAGCTCCGCTGTTTGACGATCCCTAGCTCTATTGAAAAAAAATACTATTGCCAACTAGGGTGACCACTTCATTCAAAACATTTGTGGTTCTTAAAATTTAATTACACAATTAAGTCACACAATTTAAGTCACAGAGATAACACCCGACATTACAATAACGAAAGCGAGAACTTTACTTGAAAGAGATAGAGATATAGTGATCGTCAACAAAAGCCGTTAGCAACGTGTAATGGTAAAACTGTATTAAAATATTGGTTCCGAAAAAAGCATACTTTTTCGTATTAAATCACTAATTTCCGGATTATTTCAGGTAAAATGGGTTTTTTGGCGATGCAGTGTCGTTCTTGAAAGTCTTTTTTACAATATTGTTGGAATAAAATACAAAATATTCAAACGTAAACTAATAAAATTGGGGTTAACTTTCATGTTTGTAAATGGTGAGCCCAGCGCGCCGAACGAGCTATACCAAGCCAGAGCCGTGGTGAGTCCAGCGCGCCCGATGAGTGGAAAGGGTTAAAACCTTAAATTTCAAATCTCATCTTTCCATTATCTTCTCATTTGACTTTATCTTTATCATTTAACAATTGTATGAATTACTCATCATCTTGTGTCTTATCATAAACACCACCGAAACAAAAAGAATACAAAAGCTTGTATAATGAAATGTATGTCAGTCTGAATTGTATGTCCAAATTATGAACTATTGAGAAACTATTAGTAACTGGTCTGCTATCGAACATAATCAGTAATTTAAATTAATCTATTAACAATTCACTTCATCATTGTCGACTTTTTTTGTGCCCGCTGCAGGACTAACAATAAGTCTCCCCATCAAATATTGGGGGTGTAGGCTATATACCTTATCCAAGAGCCAACCTCGTATTGATAACAATTCACTTATTAGCTTATTTACAAAAAAAAACCCAATGATAACAATAAAATTAAACAACTTTTTTTCATTCATATTAAAATATTTATTTTATTTCTAAATTATACAAAATAACAATAATTTTACATAATTACAAATGTAAATAATTGGCCAGGCACTATACTATTACAAATTGATTGAAATATTACAAAAATATTTTATAGCCAATGTTTTATTTTCAAATTGTCTCATATTAATATTAATTCCGATGAAGTTTTATTGGTTATAATCACTATAAATCCAAGACTATCTTCTAAACCCTCCACCCGCAGAAGCACTTTGATTTTGAGAAAGGAATGCTAAATGTCCTTTAGGACACTTATTTGCATAATGGCCTTTATTACCGCATTTGAAACAGGTGATTTCCTCAATGGGTTTCGGCGGTGGTCGTAAACCTTGGTATTTAATAATATCTTCGTTCGCTTCGGCTGGTTTCAAATACCCCAAAGCACGGTATTTGGCTTCTTCCTGTCGCTGAGCAGCTTCCTTAAGCTGAAAAACGAAATACAAAATTAACAATTCAGTAATACAGTAAATACATTTCAAATAAATTGTTGTCAATTGTTACTTACTTCTGGTGGCATTTTGAGACAATATGAAGCTTTGTGACCAATTTCTTTACAATAATGACAAATCGGTTGACGTTTTGCATCTTTGGTAGGTTCTGGTGGAGCAGGTAGTTCGAATCGGGGATGCATGTATTTACAGCTCGCTCCGTCGGGGCAAAAACCTGCAATATAATTATTGCAGATAACCCGCCTTACATGTCTATGGCGACAATGGGGTCCATGTCGGCAAAATCCTCTATCGTACCTATAAATTTAATAAGTTTCAACACTGTTCTAAAATTTATGAAAAATATTAAAATAACCTAAAAATTACCATGGACAATCTTTAATTTTACTTTCGGGATCAATATGTAAAAAGGGGCATTCTTTGTTGTGACAAGCATTAAATCTTGAGTAAAAATAACATTCAGGCATCTTAGACATATCGTATTCGTGTAAGAATTCACATTGATCCCCTTTTTTGCATAGTCCTCTGAGCCAATGCTTACAAACAACAGTTCTATCGCCTCTGACGTGTCGGAAAGGACAAGCGGCTTCCTTTTCGCAGCCTGGACCGTTTAGCATACTATAGAACTCACAAACGGCCGCCGTTGATTCTGAAAACACGCGTTTAGGTTGCCATATCAATTATGTCATTCGAAACGCATCGTGTAAGGCCAGGCGCCCACTGGCGATTTAGTCGCGCGCCTTCCAAAATGGAAAACATTGTTTTGACATATGCGCGCATTTCGACCCAAAACAATGTGTTCCATTTTCGATCGCGCGCGACCAAATCGCCAGTGGCCGCCCGATGCTTGATGAAGATAAACTTACTGTCCATGCCGGGGAACGGAAGAGGTAGAGCGCCATATTGCGCCTCTAAAGCTACTTCTACGTCAAATTTGAGATGTTCCACGTTCGCAACCAGCACCTCCATTATGCAGCTGCTGCTGATCGACTATTATCGTTGTACGCAGTTTGGTTATACAACTGAACTGACACCGAACCTCGCGCTGACGCTCGCCCCACTCGAATGATGCCTGTACTGCCAAACACGAATCATGCCTGTACGCTCGGTACTGCCAACGTGATTCGTTCTACCAATCTGACCAATCTCGTTCAAAATCAAAATACATACACCTATTTTTTATAGGCAAAAAATTAAATAGTCACAATTTTTATCAAAACGGTCATAATAAAATGATTAATTGTCGGAATAAAATAATTAACAGTCAAAATTTAATAACGAAACGGTCAAAATAGGTTAGGTTAGGGTTTTTAATATTATTCTGACCATTCAATATAAATTCTGACAAATCCAGTTAAAATTCTGACCGTTCAATATTTATTCTGACCGTTCAAATAAATTCTGATAAATGGGTAAAAAAACCGGACAATTTAATTTTTTGCCTATAAAAAATAGGTATTTTGAACGAGATTGGTCAGATTGGTACAATTAAATATTAAATATTCAAATCGGATACACATTTCGGGTTCACGCAGTCGGGTTTTCACATTTTATCGTTTTCCGTTTCTTAAAAAATCCACAGCCGATGTTATTAACATCGGGCCTATTTACTTAATCTTATATTCTGGAGATATTTCGTAACGGCACGGTTATAAAATATTTTTGCATAGATATATTTAATTTTTATTTTATTACGTGATAGTCTAGTTATAAATTCACAGCCGATGCTATTAATATCGGGCATACTATAACATCAATAAATCAAGATCAACCATCAACTCGATCGCTATCGATAGGACAAAAAGAATACGTACGACGAATCTAGCCATTCACGCATGCACGAAATTTTCAATTTTGCATTGCAAAAATCAGTTCGACAAATCAAACCGCATAAAAAATGTATAGTCAAAATAAACGGAATGGGGAAGAAATCGATAACATTCGTACATGCGCCAGACGAGCTTCGCGCTCAAAACAGACCGGCGTTTGCTTCGACAAATCCGATCCACCGCCTCCGTTCGTTTTCCCGCGAAAAATTCGTTTAAGATGTGAAATCAGAGCGACGCATAGATTCGAAATTCCCCAGTTATTTAAATATTCGCGCTACGATGACCGAGAATTCGGGCCGTGGATATAAACACATCAGCCGCAACACGGGAGGCGACTTCCTCTGTGCCAACGGTTTCCATCATGTCTCTCCTCCCGTCGATAAACACAGGAGGATTCAGTTCGCCATGGTTGTTGCGGGCTTGGGATTTTTATTGCCGTACAATTGGTGACATTTCTATTTTCATTATATAAAATATTCGATTCGATTTAATTTAATCAATAAATCTTATTGAAAATAACATATACAGATACAGGCACAGATAGTTTATTGAAATCTAGATTGTTTTAAATAGACTTTTGTTTTACTTAATTAAAATTAAATTGCTTATGAAAATTATCATTACAATTTTTTTCAGTTTCATATTTGCAGTGGATTTTTTTCAAGAACGTTACCCAAATACTACAATAATGTTTGATATGTCAATGGTATATATTATATCGGCATTTTTTGCAGTGTTATTAAATAATATTTTCGTTGAAGTGCTACCGTTGAATACTCGAATAACATTCGGTACAAAAATTTCATATTTATTTTCTGTTATGCAATTAATTTTATTTTCTAATTTATGGCGATAATATTTCAGGATATGCTGTAGCATTATCTACGTTGATATTTGTTGCTCTATTCGAGATCGATTTAGAATCATTTTCCCAAAAAACTGCTTATAATGTGAACTTAGTTGCACTCGCTACTGTCGCACTAGGTTGCACGATACAACAGTCGAGTTATTATGGCTACACGAGTATGCTTCCAATTCGTTATACTCAAGCTGTTATGACTGGAGAAAGTAAGATTAAGGTTTTTTTTATAGAATAAAGCACATCTTTTATGTGATGAGTAAATAAAAATATTCGTAGGTGCTGCTGGTGCATGGGTTTCTACTAGTCGAATTCTCAGTAAATTGATCTGTAATGATGAAAAAGATGGCACTGTTGTATTTTTCGGAATAACAATTTTCACTTTGATAATGTGTTGGGTTTTGTATATATTAGTAAAGAAAACAGCATTTATTGAGTTTTACATAACTTTATGCCAAGAATCTAGAAAGAAAATTATTCTCGAACCTTCTGAAGATGCAGGATTGGTAAAAAATAATTTTAAAAACAGTATCCATTTTAATTTCACAATTTATAATATCAATATTGGTTTTATATCATTTTAGATTGATTTAGAGGCAAACGATGCATTACGAGGACAAAAAGGAAAACTTAAACAAACTGACATGTCTTCAGCAACATCTTCGAATTTCGATGAGAATTCAAGGAATCAAAATTCCGGTATATATAAATATATATTTTTAATGTTGCATGAAATTTATACCATAACAAGAATTGTATTTATTTTTTTATGACAGAGAGTCAATTTTCCTCGCTCAGTTTTGCAAATCCTGTTTATGAACCTACAAGCAAAGGTTTGACTGCAATAAACGAATCGACATTACAAGTATCAGGCCCAACCTTTAAAGTGGAAGATGTTTTGATAAAAAATCAAAACAATCGTGGAAAAACATGGACAAGCATCAAAAGTATGTACATTATCAGTATTTCATGATTTATTTTGAACATGAATTTAATTCAAATTAAATTAATTTTAGGCAGTTTGAAGGCACGTTGGCTCATTGCACAGCAAATTTATCCATATATGGTTTTTATTGCACTAGCATACTTTGTATCTATGTGTTTGTATCCTGGGATTTTGTCTGAAATAGTGAGTTGTCGATTCGGATCATGGATGCCGATAGTCTTGATGACTACGTTTAACATAGGAGATTTTCTTGGAAAGGTATGAAATAAAAGATTATTATACTGAAATTTTTTTTCCATTCACATAAAAATCTAAACAATTTTTTTGTAGATATTTTCACCTACAGTTTCTGAATGGGCTAGGAGCAAATTAGCCGCTTGGTGCTCTTTGAGACTTTTATTGCTCCCTTTGATATTGATGTGCTGTGCTCCTCGAGGTGCTCCTCATGCAGCTGCTGCAGGTGACATGGGTCCAATTGTGCTATCGTTTATATTGGGAGCTACTGGAGGAGCATTAGGAGCAGCTCCAATGCTTGCTGCAGGACAGCGTGTGCGAAATGGTGCCCGTGAAATGGCTGGTGATTATAAAATAAAGATTAACTATTAATATCAGTGAATATTGTAGTTAAATTCTACATAAGTCAATCCGTTGATGTCTTGATTTGTTTGTGAGATAATTAACAATATTGAAAATTATTTCCAGGTAATATTATGACTCTATCTTATAACATTGGATTAACGGCAGGATCGTTGGTTGCATATTTGTTAGAAGCTATGCTGGGACCCCAAGTATCAAATCCTTGTGGATCAGTTTATCCTACAATTGGATCTGTAACTAGAGCTGTATATACAACTCCTGCTAATCTCACGTCTTTCACTGATGTCACAACTGCTGCTACTTTATATTCAACTGTTGTCAACCAAAACACTTATTATGTGAACTCGACTGAAGGAATATCTTCATTTTCAGACAGTCCGATGAACACAATTTATACAACAGTTTCGAATAATATAACAAGTTCTGTTTCGTCTTCGTCAGTATTATTATATTCAATTTTGAACCACATTTCTTCGACAGCTTCTTGGTCAGATGAGTAAATTTATGGTTTTAATGGCTAATCTCTTGAAATTGAAAAATTATAAATTTTTCATTAGTTTTGCTGAACGAGCAATAAACGAACACTTTATTTGAAAATAAAATTCATAGTATTGAAAAAAGCACACTGCATTCTTGCATATGAATAACGCTCAATGAAGAATTAATTTTAATTAATAAGAAAATCATGTTACTATATTTTATACATGCATTTGACTGACTAATGCATTCAGTTTTTTTTTTCACAATTAAAATTTTTTAATTCATATATTCAACTTAAATAATATTTGATGATCATTCGGAAAATGAATGTATATCAATAAGCATTAACAATTCTGTTAATTATCTATACAAGAATTGACAAAAGTATCATTATTCTCAATATTTCCATAACAGATTTCAAGTCTTATATATCATGATATTTGTAAAAAGACATTTATCTGTGCTCTAATTGTAAACTGATTTTAAAAATCGAACTTCAAAATTTCAAAATTTTATGTAAAATTCTTATATGTCAAAGATAAGAAAAGTTGAAAGCTAATAAAGGTTCTGAGAAATTAAATTTACTTATTATAAGGTTCAAATTAGAAAAGTAATTAATATTCCATTGATCATAAATCATATCATGAAAAAATTGTTGATAATGCTATAAATCATAATTTATAATTTTCAAATTTTACATTTTATTCATTCTTGGAAAGAAATTGATATTGAAATTTATGAAGCTTGAAAACTTATATTAACGGGAATGAAAGTAGATGAGATATACGAATTGTAAATATGTATCAATTGATTGATATTAAGGGACTGAAAAGAAAAATATTTTATATAAGGTTGTATTATTTGTAGGTATATATTAGACGTACATGTAATTATATATTTTTCTGTGATTAAATATAATATAAAATACTCATTTTTAAATTATACCAAAAATGTAAATAACTGACAGTTTTTTTTTAATATACAAAAATGAGTTTGTATGACATAAATTTTTTGTAAACTCTGGAATTTTTAGTTGGCAGTTAATCTAAAAAAATTAACAATGATAACTTTATCATATTATGAATCAATATTTTATTTGTATTAAAAAAAACCATTTATATATCAGAGCAATATCATATTACGTTAAGGTGTATATAAATGATAAATTGCTATATTCTACTCTCAATATGTTTCATTAATCTATAAAAAGGGAGAGATATGAATGAGCAAAAAACATAAATAGTTTTTACTTCATATATGAGACTCCTTTCCAGCTTTCATTGTGTATGTTCTGCATACAAATTATTGAAGCTTCTTGAAGTTTTAATTTCAAATTGGGAACAAACTTAAATGGTAGAACTCGAAAAGAATATAGATATGGTAATATAAAATGCATACATCTGACAATGAGTACATTCATATTATTTTTGTTAAAAATTCTTATTTATGTTTGTATTATTTTCATTTACTTTTCTATATCCGTCCAAATAAATGAAAATATTATTGGTACTATAATGAATGAAAAGATTAAATACATTATTATTTTGCAGTACCAATCCATAATTAAATTTGAGCTTACTTTTTTTTCGTTCATGTTGTCTTCTGCTCCATACCAAAAAAATCTGTAAATCAAATTTCTACATTATAAAAATGTACAAAATGTTAATTACTTAAAAAAAAGTTGAAATATATAATTAAACAACAAGCTTTTATTTTTGAAGTTTCATGTCAAGTGGAGTTTCTAAGCAACGACATAAATATAGATTAGGACACCGGCAACAACTTTTGATACGAAAAAATTACAACAAACCTGTTTGATCAATATTTTATCTATTTAGTGTTCGCAAACTTTGGAAAGAATTGAAAAGTATTAAGTTATTGTCTAAAAATCATGTCAAATGCAACATATAATAATCTTTGGTTAGAAGCGAAAAAAATTTCATCAGAAGCTGCAGCTTCAGATACATTTTTACAAAATGAAGAGCCTCAAGAAGATAAAACAGCTTTTCATAATGCTCTAAGTGAAATTTATTATAAATACATTATAGCTTCTAACAAATTGAATGAGTGTTATGATCAAATTATTCATCCCCAAAAGAGAATACTAATCAGAAAATTGTTAGATGGATGCCTCGGCAGAATTTTAGAAATTAAAAATGACCTGGTCAACATTGATCTATCAGAATTTAATTATAATGATGAAATATTAGTAAAATTGGGTATATCTCCTGTAGATGTAGAAATTAACATTCCAAAATATTTTTTGAGAGAAAATGAATGTGATATTCAATATAAAAAGAAATTTATAGATGAGGTATTGCACAAATTGGGGTATGAAGAAGAAGAGGAGCAAAAGAAAGAGTTAACAGAAATAGAAGCCATAAAAATAATACAAATCCATGAGAGAGCAAGACAGGGAAGATTACGGTACATATTAAAATCTATAAAATACAGTAATTCATATTGAAAAATACTTATAATGAAATAATATTTTTGAAGTGGACAGTTCATGAAAGAAATAAGGCTATTAAAAGAAAAAGGAAAACCCGATGGTCAAAGAGGGAAAGAAGAAATAAGTCTCGTGTCTGCATTGATGATCCAAAGAATGTGGAGAGGATTTATAACACGGCGGAGAATAAAAAAAAGGAAGATGGATGAAATGTTATTGATTGGAATGATACAACCACCACCTGTTCATTCAGAAGTTCTTAAGACAACAGAAAAAGTATTCTAAACTTTGGTCATATACAATACAAACAGATATCTTTTATATACAAATATTATATCTAAAATTTTCCCAAAATAATGATTTACATAACCATTTGAACTATTTTTATAGATTACAAAATATCGCCACCAAATTCAAGAAAGTCACGAGAAAGAGTATTCGAAAGTACAAGAGAAAATAGAAAAAAATATTAAAGATAAAAAGGGTGCAATAATAATGGAAGAAATAGCTGAAGAAATGAGAAATTGGTTTAAAGAATATTATAATCATTCTGGGAAAT
Source organism: Hydropsyche betteni (assembly GCA_028571205.2). Classification (NCBI taxonomy): domain Eukaryota; kingdom Metazoa; phylum Arthropoda; class Insecta; order Trichoptera; family Hydropsychidae; genus Hydropsyche; species Hydropsyche betteni. Next base: position 1,086,623 of record JAOXNN020000088.1, on the reverse strand, counting down.
TTCCTGAATTCCCATCGGAGGAAAGTGGTGGTTCTAGAATTATGTTTAGTAGACAAGGTAATTATGCAAGGTACTCTTAAGTATGTAGTAGGGAATTTATATGTATGTTTTTTAATTCTAAAGGAACAGAAAGCGAAGTCAGTAAATCAACTGCTTTATCATCAAAAGAGTCAAAAAAAAGTAAAGAAAAAGGAAAGAAAGGAAAAACTGGAGAGGAAAAATCAAAAGAGTCGGTTGAATCTGGTTTTACTGGTTTCAAAATTAGTCCTTCAAATTTTCTGCAAATTATCACAGAAGCGAATGAAGAGTAATAATATTTATAAACATGATGTAGTTCTCATAAAAATAATTTCAAACAAAACTTAAATAAAATTTTATATTTAAGGTATGATGAAGTATGGAGACATAAAGATGAAACATTAAACCCACATCAAAATCACAGCAATGATATGATTTATGCAGAGAAATATTCTAAAGTAGAATCAGAAACAAGAATTATTGTTGATGATATAATGAGAGCTGAATTAGAATTACTACAAACTGCTTTGGATAAAGATAAAGCTCACAAGGGGAAAAAGTCAAAGAAATCTAAAAAGAAAAAAGCTCGGGGAAGTAAGAAAAGTAAAAAAAAGAAAGAAAAAGATTTAACTCCTGACAGAACAACAGAATCGTTATTTGAAGAATTAGTTTCTAATGGCATAATAAAAAAATATCAAGAAGTATCCATAGATTCTTTTGCTGGTGAAAAATCATATGCTTCATTCGATTTGCGGAACGATGGAAAATTCACTTTACCATGTTTAGGTGATATTAGACAAATTATGAAAGAATATTGCATAATTCCAATGGGTTCTGATATGATCCATCAATCCACACCATTAATAAAATCGTTACTTATATCTGGTATTTATAAAATTTGACCTAAAAATATCTGAACAAATATATAATAAAAAGAATATAATATATTGAAAGCATCCTTTCCACAGGACCAAGAGGAAGCGGTAAAAAAATGTTAGTTAATGCAATTTGCACAGAACTCGGTGCAGTCCTTTTTGATTTGACACCTGCTAATATTGTTGGGAAATATCCTGGAAAAACAGGATTGATTATGCTCGTTCATCTCGTCAATAAAGTGTCTAGATTGTTGCAGCCATCAGTTATATTTATGGATGGTGCAGAGAAACCATTTGTGAAAAAAATACCCAAGACTGACAAAACTGATCCAAAACGATTAAAGAAAGATTTACCAAAACTAGTTAAAGGTATTAAAATTTGTAAATTTACTAATATAATAGTAATGTTCATCATATTAAAATCACAAATTTCAGGTATAACTTCGGAGGATAGAATAATGTTTATTGGAACCTCACAATGCCCATGGGACGGCGAACTAAAACTTTTGCAACAAACATTTCAAAAATTTGTTCAAATTCCCAGGCCTGATTACGGTTCGGTATTTTTTCTTTGGAGAAGTCAACTGCGACAGTATAGCGGAATAGGACCATATTTTGATGTGACATCAATTGCAAAAATGTCAGACGGCTACACAATTGGTATATACTGTAGCATTTATATTAAAATATAATATATAGGATATATTTGAAAATTTCAAATTTTCAGGCGAGATTTTAAAAGTGATCAAAAGTGTTATTACAACAAAACGTATGCTACAGTTACGAATTCGACCTTTGACACACGTAGAATTGATAATGGCATTAAGTAAACATGATCCTGTTTATAGAGAAGAAGATGAGGCTGCTGAACAATGGTGGTGGAAAACACCGCTTGGAAAAAAGAAGGTAAAAGCACTTGAAATGGAAGAAGAATTAAAAAAACTGAATGAGGAACAAAATTTAAAATCTAAATAAATTCAATGTATTTTTTTGTCAAGTATTAAAATATCAGTTTACATTTTTTATATTTGATACAGAAAAAATAAAAATATAAAAATAAATTCAAATTATTTAAAATTAAAACTCTCAACTTAAAACATCGTGCCATTGTAATGTTTGATAATGAACACGATCATCGTCGTCTTTTAAATAAGCTAAAACAGTTAATTTATTTACTGATACTCCAAGTCTCCCATATGCAACAAGCCTTTGCATGGTCAATTCTTCAGTGTAACTTTTCAAACATTTTACCATGTACATGGCATGAAATTTAACGGGATCTCCTATAAAATTAAGTAAAAATAAATACATATTCAACAAATATTTTAACGATATTTAAAATTGAAGTACCTAGATAAACTAAAAAATCCGCACCAAATTTCGTGCCAGCTGTAACAAAAAACCCTCTTTTCCACAAATCTTTAAAAACTTTACATCTCACAACGCTTATTTCAGAATTTGAGGTTGACGATAGTTCTTCAATGGTCACTTCTCTACGATCTATAGTGTGAAAAGAGTTACAAAATTTTATATTAAATAATTAACAGTGAAACAAAACATTTTTTACCATGAGGCCATGGATGTTCCGTAGGAATTTGAACTAATGAATTCCCAATAGATAAGGCAGGTAGTTTTTCTATTTCTTTTTGTAGTAGCGACTCTTTATCGCAAACTATATACAAAAATATATATTCTTGTACTTGAATTAAATTTAATAAATGTAAGCAAATTCAAAACAAAATAATACCATAAAAATTTCCATCTTTAGCCATTTTTTTCTGTTTGCCGGATGCAATCAAGTCGATTTTGGATGATAATTGTTCGATACGTTTTTCTTTCATACAATTACTTTGTTCAGTAAAAATGCTAAAAAAATATACATTAGAAAATCACAAAAAAAGTAAAATAAAATAGTGTTATTTGTACCGAGATTCTGTTTCTTCAGCCAATTTAGAAAGTGACTCGCTAGGAGTTTTGTCAAAATTAGTATATTCAAATAGTTGACAAATATTTTCTTCTAACAGAACTACTACCTCTTCATACATCAACGCCATGGGTAAACCTACAAAAACGTAATATATTTACATT
>JAOXNN020000088.1:1038831-1077776 GCA_028571205.2 Hydropsyche betteni | reverse complement strand
GTAACTCCCGACGAATAACTCCCTGCATTGGTGTATCCTGTTCAGGCTGATCCTTTCTAATTAGGTGATTCAAGAAAAGTTTACCATTCTCCTTCAGTGAAGAGGAAAACCTAGCCGTTTCCGGGTTTTTGATTCCGCACACGACCCTCGAACCCCTTGCGCCTAAAGTGATGGCTTTATATGCCGGACCCCAGGGACCACATGAAGATTGTGACATGATAAACTGTCGCCAGCTATCCTGTTTCGCCTTGACAATTGCGCGCTTGTATTCCTGATCGGCCGTATGGAATCTATCCTGAAGAACGATTTTACGATTGTCATCACAATCCCTCCTTCTGGCGATTCGGAGGGCGGCACGGGCTGCCCTCGAAAGTCTTTTTAATCTGTTAAGGTTGGAGTTCCACCAGGTGAAGGATCGACGTTTGTCACTGGGAGAAGCGGATACACGCCCTATGCCGGTCTCAGCTGCCCCAACAATAGCCTCCTGAAGAAGACAAGCGGAGCTGTTAGGATCCACCTGTGGATTGAATGCAGCGGCAATACGGTCTAGATTGGAAAGTAAATCATTTTTGAATTTTTCATACGATTTATTAAATTTTCGAAATGGCCGATCAAGAGCTGAGAAGACTGCCGGAGTCTTTATTATACAATTAACTTCTACAGTGATCAATCTGTGATCGCTGCACGAGATAATTTCTCGCACCGTCCATCCGGAACAAGCATCAACCACACTGTCACTTGCCAAAGTAATATCGATGTGTGAAGAACCCATAGGACCATTGAAGGAAGCAGGGGAATCAGGTTCATTAAGGACACAAAGCTCGTTTGACACTATAAAATTTTCAGCCGCCTGTCCTCGAGCATTAGAGGGACCTGGCCCCCAATATGTTGAGCGAGCGTTGATGTCGGCACCGATTATGAGCGGACCATCAGGGATAAAATTAAGAGCATTCTGTAAACAATCCAAGTGGAAATTAATATCATCGGAAAATTGATAATACTGCGAAATAAAAGTGATATGTTGATGTTTGAAAATAGTAGCAGGAAGGTCCAGAGCAACGCATGTGATGTGAGCAGATGAAATGTTCGCCAGGAGGGTACATTTGATTGACTTTGGGAAGACCACTATCGCAGTCATAGGAGGAATTGGATGCAGATCAACTTGTGATGGATTAGGATTGCGGAAGAAGAAAACCGAGCAATCACCGCCAAACCCTGAAACTATACAATTTTTAGAATACGGCTCCTGGATTAGTAGAATATTTAATTTTAAACGTTCTCTAATCGCACCAAGTTCGAGCGTTACGGCTTTTGAGCGTCCGCAGTTCAGCTGACCAACTTTTATGCTTTTATAATGCATAGTTGATAGAATTCAGCTCGCGATTTATGGCTGCCATTCTTGCGGGACAGTTCAAATCCCCAGTACGGTGGGGTTGACCGCCGGCTTTCCTGTATTTACTACAGGAAGCGCAGAAAATATTCGCACGTTTAGTGCACTTATCAGCTGGGTGGTCAGTTCCTCCACAAAAACCACATATTGCCTCCGCTTTACGGTGGCAATACTTAGACGGATGACCATACTGATGGCATCGACCGCACTTGGTGACGTTAAAATAGTCCACCACCTTGACCGACATAAGGTCGAGATAAACTCTACCCTCGTCGGCCAGAAGCTTGCGGATTTCCGCGGTGGCACTGAAAATAAAATGCTTACGGCCGTCCGCAAGCGAATGTACGTGTGACAACTTGAATTTATTTTGGAATTCTTCAAAGGTCGTTTGAAGAACCCCTTCCACATTGTTTTTATACGTGAGGGAAACAATCTCCTGTTCGGAGTATTCCCCAGGGAATATTATTGATATATAAAAATTAATCTAAAATTGATTTGTTTTGAAACCTGTTAATGCTGCTGGTGATATACCCATTATACTACCACCGACACAATCTTCAACACCATCTGTAAAAATACAATTTTTATTTGAATATGGAAATAAAACAAATAACAAAATTCAATAGTGTCTTAATATACCTGTGATACAAGGTGAAGAATCAATTGAAACCTGGTGATTTAATTTGGAAGATTCCTCATTTTCAACTAAAATTTATTTGAAAAATAAACATATGTTATCATAGAATACTATATATTTTCAAATGGAACCATTTTTAATATAAAAAACAAATAAATTATTCTTACCAATGGGCGACGGTGTAGTTGTATTATTAGGCGGTGCTGTTTCGGATGTTGAAATTTGTGCATTTAACAACGGACTCTCAGCTGACTTGGTTCGTTTGACATCGGCTTCTGTATAAATAAAATATTGTTAATAATGAAAATTAATTTAATAACGTTAAATTTTCGAAAAATTACCTGAACGCTCATCTAAAGCAACCGGCGTACTCTCACCAGAGGTCAAGCTATACCTGAAATATTATTTATAAAATAAATAATCGAATATGTTTTATTAATTAAAATTGTAAAACTTTAGTTTACATTGTATCATCGTTGTGCAGAGTAAGAGAAGTTGGAGATGTCGGAGATGTAGGAGATGAACGAGGAGAAGACGGTGAAGCTCGCCCACGCCAAAAAACCTCAACGCCTGAAAATAAAACGTGATTAAATAAGAAATGTTAAAAAAAAACAAATTAATAATTTAATTAAGTACCGTCTGTGGTGGTATGTGATTCTGGTACAGGTCGACTTGGTGCACGTGTTTTAGTACGTCGTGGACGTCCTGAAAAAAAAATAAAAAACATTGTATTTTTATTTTATATAACGATGTTATAAATAGGCTCTTTTTTATATAGTAGTTTTAAGTGCAAATATTTGACGGTGCATTTCAAAAGCAATTGTCTTTTTTTTTCAATCTTATCTAGTTTATGATGTTGCAAAACACTGCTTTCCAAAAACACTGTTTTTCGATCCTTCTTAGTTATTGTTATAAGTATATTTTTTGTAAAGAAGGACTCGCTATCTAATTCGCTATTTAATTTTATTACGGCAACTTTTATGACATTGCAAAGTACCGAATTCTATATACATCGTTTTTAGACCGAACCTTCAAATCTATTGTTAAGTATTTGGGTTGTGAACGTTTCAGATAATTATTTGTAAACGAGACGACACTCGACTGGAAAGAGACACAACCAAATACCATTTTTTTTCACCTTTTCTAAAATATAAAAGGTACGTACGAAAAACGTACGATATGCATTATTTACCGATCATTCATTCAATACGCACTTATTTTCAATCATTTATCCTACGCACTTCTACTTTATCATTAACATCAAACATTGTTACTTTAATTTTATATTATGTAACTTTCTTAAATAAACAATTTAAATTCAATAAGAGAATTTAATTAATATTCTACCGATTATCATCATTAACAACACCTCAGCCAATTTAACATTGGTGTCATTGGCGGAATAATCGACCATATCATCGTCATCTATATAACATTGGTGGTAGCTTGTGCGATCGAACATTTACCAGTTCGATAGAGATCATCATCACTCGAGCGACAAATCAAAGGACAACATTCGTCATCAATTTAACATTGGTGGCAGCTTGTGCGATCGAATATTTACCAGTTCGATAAAGATCATCATCACTCGAGCGACAAATCAAAGGACAACATCTTCAATTATATAACAACGAAATAAAAACTTAAAATAGATCTCAAACCTTTTACTAAATGATGAAGTTGATGGTGGTTTGAAGGAAGATCTGCTAGACTGTCTGGTGAACTTCTAGCTGGTGGACCGCCGGCTGCAGATTGAGGTCGTTCTCCGAATGAACCCGATGCTTCTGAAACCCTTCTTCCACCTAAAGGAGTTGCCTATATTAAAAAAAAAATACAAATAATTATTACTATAATTTGACAATTTCAATCTCAAAATTAGTAGATTTTTAAACATTGAATTACTTACTAAATTCAAATAATCCAACTGATATGCATAAAAAATTATATCGATTAGTATTGAATAAAGTGACTAGATAAATGAAGAATGTATTAAATAATTACCGTCGTATGAGCATGAGGTGGTAACGGAGGAGGTGGAAATGGTGCAGGACGTGGTCGACGCAAAGCATTGTCAATGTCGACCCTTTCATGCAACTCGCCACCGTCAATTTCTTCGCAAATACTTCGTACTACAGCATTGCACGCCTCACTGAAATAATACGCAATATGTATTCGAAATACTGAAAAATACATACGATAAAATAAGATATACACACGTTAGTTGTGCAGCTAAAGGATGAAGAGCGCGAGATAAGATCCTATGAACAGCCGATCGAGGAGGTGCCATTCGTTGGACTGTCGAGCTACCTATCATACTCGATGCATTTACTTGTTCTCGAGCAGCGTCTACACAAGCCTATATAATAATAAAATGGATCAAATAAAATAATTGACGAAAAAATTTAGTAATTTAATAATTTCATAAAACAAACCTGCATATGGTTAATTAATCCGACATGTAACATATCAGTTGCGGCATCCAATAATCTAGGAATTGGTGTTGGTGGAAGAACACATTGACTGTTCTCTTCTTCGCCATAAGATGAACTGTAATCATTATCAGAAATAATTTTTAAGTACAATTTATTGCAACAAAGATTATAAAAATCATAAAAAAATATTCACCTTAGAGGAAAAACATCAGCTGACGCATTTCTCAATAAATGATCGTCGAGTTGTCGCCATAAAGGTTCCATTCGTTCTAAAGCTACTCTTCCGCCGGCGACAACGTCCGCTACAGGAAATTCCATTTTTTGAAGGGTTCTATTATATTGCAATGCATGTGCTACTTCTGCTATGCCTGTGAACAAATAAAAAGTTTATGAAGTACAGAAAGAAAATGGATCGGTTTGATTCAAAACAAGAATAAAAACCTTTATGTGTAAGATGGTTACGATCAAGAGTGAGATGCCTCAAAGAAGTATTTAACCGAAGTGCTCTAGCAAGCAACCGAGCACCAGCATCACCGACAGCATTTCCCGAAACATCTAATCTAGTTAATCCACGAGCTGCACCTAGTGCACCCAACAATGGTAATAGGGTACTCTATAAAACAGTTTAAGCATTATAACTGTAAAATATTTGACACAATAAGCATAAAAAATAAAAATAAAACAATTACTTTTAATTTACAGTCGCTTATATCGAGAGATGAAAGCACAGATTCTGGGTCTTGCACAACATCCACCAATGCCTTTAAATTTTTAAATAAATTGGTTTGAATTCAATTAGAATATCATTGAAGTATTTTTTTCAATACTTACTTGAACTATTGGAGTAGCAGACTGTCTGCGTCCTTGCAAACGAGAAATAGTCAATCCTCTTAATGATTTGCTTTTTCCCGCTGCTGACATAACACCTGCTAATTCACCTTCGATACCTGTGAGTTGAAAATACATGAAAAATTAAAAAAATCAAAGTGAATATTTACTCAGTTTCTTCAATTTGGACATGCTCGTACAATTTTCTGATAAATCAAGATGTGTTAAACATCTGACGCCTGGTAAACACGATTCAAGAACTAATGGCCCTCCGGAAGCAAGTACACCTCGTAAAACTAAATGCACACCAACAGCAGCTTCATTACACGCTAATCCAAGTAAAACATTTCTGGAATGATAAAAAAGAACAATCAAATTAAAGGTTGATAAGGTATTAATTTCATATAGAAAAAGAAGCAGTACTTTAAGGCATCTTGGGGTAAACGACAATGAGATAAGTCGAGATGATCTAGAGCTAAACATGCAGTAAAAAATTGTCGTAAAGATGGAGGCGGATCACGGTTAGCTCTACGACCACTCCATGGATTACCAGCAAGTGATAACCATCGTAACTTTGCACCACAACCTCGCAATAAAGCACCGAAGATCTAAATAAAAATTTGTTACACGATAAAAAAATTCTATAATAATCAGATACAAGTTGTAGGAAAAAAAACTTGTCTTACATTTTCTAACGTTATGTCAGTATTTGATAAATTCAAATGAGTAAGAACATTTGGTTGAGCCAAAAAACTACACAGATCCTGAAATGATAACAAAATATACAGTGAACCATTTTAAGTATATAAATATTATTATTTAATAGAAAATTTACATGAATGTCATCTTTTAAATTGTTATAAGAAAGATCGAGATGCGTCAAAGTTTCCAAATTATTTATGTTATCGCAAAGCATAATTCCTAGACTGTTTGCAGCTTTTCCTGTGATGCCACATTTGGAAAGGCAAATGTGTTTCAAACCTGATTCATTACTAGCCAGAGCATTCACAATAATGATAGCACCTTGAAAATAAACATACAGTTTTAGCATTTATAATACACAAAATAATTTCATGCATTAAGAGAACAAGATACCTTTATCTTCAATCGGATTTTCAGTAAGATCAATAGTATGTAATGCAGCTGCTGCAGAAATCGAAGGTGCAAGTCGACCTGCTCCATCGTGACGCAATCCAGCGCGAGGCCACCTTAATTCTTTCAAACCTCCTCTACGTAAAGCACCAGCAATTAGTCCTAAAGGTGCACCACCGTTTTCACCTGAACCACATACGCCTCTAAACCATCGATTGTATTGAAGGGCACATATTAGAGCACTCAGTTCTCTGTAAAAAAAGGAAACATTGATTTGAAAGATACTAAAATAAGTAAATTGATTACAAGGTTATGAAGTACTTGGGTTCTAGATGTTCAAAGTCACGAAGCATTAATATTCTTTGGTTGTGTGTATGATACATAGTATCAATGTCCCACGCCACATCTTCTCTGTAATGAATAAGAATATTAAAATAAATGTTTAGAATATTTTATATTAGTCATTTTAAAGTCACAAGCATTTATTTGAAATATAAAGAGATTATTACCGAAATGGTACTTGAAGTAGGTCACAAGCGGCAGCATATTGAGCAGAAAATCCTCCACAAGGTCCACTGGCAATTGTCCCACTTATTCCACGTTCGGCTGCTTCTAAAGCGCCAGGCACAGATATCTGATAATTTTACACAAAAACAATAATACAGTATAAAATTTATATAGGGGACTATAAGAAAAAATACAAATTCAAATAAGGAAATATACCTTAGTGATTATATGACTCAACGGAGAACCGGGACACAAACGCGAAAGAGCACCAGCTAAAGCACACACAGCACCGATAACTCGAGCGCCTCCCTCCGATTCATCACCTATTACGAATGTCAGCATAAATATCGTCGCGAAACAAACATTACTAGTCAATAGAAAAAACATACCCAATAGAAGTGAAAGAGGTTTAGTATCCGTGTCGAATACAAAGCATAAATGATTCGGTTGACGACTTTCTAGAGCTTCAATTTCTAAATAATGATAGTGTGCTTCTACCTGAAATTTGAAATTGTAATATTTTTAAGGTGATAAAATTTGATTTATATTTAAAAAAAAATTATTTACCCTAGCTGGAACTTTTACAGTCAAAACGAACATACGACTAGAACAAAATACCTGAAAAAAATATGATTGTTTATTTACGGGAACAAAATATTCGGTCAGTATAAGTAATAAATGAAATATTTCAATGAATTATAATATATTTTCCGATGATTAAATTTTAGGTTTAAAAACTGTAATGCGGAAATTTGTCATCTGTCTGCTGTCGAAAATATTGATATTGATCGTTCGTCATAAAAAACTTAGCATTTAACATAAATACGTATCATTTGATATGAATAATAACCGTTCACTTTAAACACTGAACACCTTAAGTACTGACCGATGTGAACTGATCGCTTAATACAAATACAGACTTTTTAATATAAACGGTCAGTATTAATATTTAAAAACGGCAAAAAATTAAATGGTCAGAATTTTAATCAAAAACGGTCAGAATAAAATAATAAATGGCCAGAATTTAATAACGAAATGGTCAGAATTGGTTAGGTTAGGGTTCTTAATTATTATCCTGACTATTTAATATGAATTCTGACAAACCCAGTCAAAATTTTGACCATTCAATATTTATTCTGATCTTTTTGATTAAAATTCTGACCAATCAATAGAAGATTTTTAGTATCATTAAAATAGGGTGACCATATTTCCCGGAACCCAAAACGGGACGGTCCACAAAAATTAAATTTAAAAAATTATTTGATTTAAATATTAAGACCCGAGGAGTGTTGGGTATTACCGCTAATGTCAAATAAATTCTGATAAATAGGATAAAAATTCTGACCAAAATCGTATTTATCTTCTGACCGTTTGAATGGAAGCCTTTAAAAACTGACTACGAATCAATTGAGAGTAGTTATTTTTTTTTTATTTAATTGTTAAAAACGAGTAAATTCGGCACTCACCAAAACTCTGTTCTCAGTTTTCGTCTTTTCACCCCTAGTTTCCAAACGCACCAAAGTTTTGAAGAATATCTTGACATTTTTACCCAACAAGTTTGTGAGGCTATCTGAAAACCGAGGCGGATAACGAACACGGTTAAAGATAACGTTCAAGTTTGAATAATACATAGTGCAAAACGGGTGAGGGTGACGCACGAATGATTCACCGATAAAATTTTGGGATTTTAAAGCGGTGAAAGTAGTGACAGTCGCCAAACGGGGAAGGAGGGAAAGGAGGGGAAGAACGGGGAACGCGATACTGACCGTTCCAGTCGTTGTTCAGGTGCGATTTAGTGGACATATTGCGGCGGGGGCGGCCGCCCGACACTTAGCACCGGCGCCCCCGCCCCAAGCACCTACACACACACGCACACTCGCCACACGCCCCCTTCAGTACGCACTGCTGCCAACTCCTACTTTAACTCCCATTAAACAGCCACTTTTCAAAAAAGGCAAAAATTTATTTACACATATTGTTGACACATATTAATAAATAAATAAATCCGCGTACTAAGTGATTGTTTATTCATTTATACATAGAACATTTTCCAAAACTCACCATATTTTTAGACTTATAATCATTTACAGCCCATGAAAGAGCCACCTAAAGTTATGAGAGCCAGATTTGGTCTTAAAGGTAGGCGCTCTGCAAGATGCATCTGTCAGTTTGGCAGGTGACAGTGTTTGTTTTATTCAACCTTCGAGCGGGCGTGCTGTTGCAAAACTGGCGACGAATATGCGTACGCGTTTGCTTTTGCTATTTTGGGTTCTATTTCTTATAGAAATAATCAACTGACGTTTAACGTCAAAAATTGAATGCGAAAGTGTGCGTGAATGCAGGGTACCAACTTAAAACATATAACTGGATTTGTGTATGTATACGTTTCACTGCTCGGGAGGTTGGTATATTTATGGGCGGCACATAAACTTTACGGTCGATTTTTTTCATCGGTTACGGTTCGAAGCCCTGCTTTTATAATTTATTGTCAATTTGTACTTGTACCGATGCTTTACTTACAATAATGCACGACGGCGTTCAATCTGAATAATTTATTGTAACGGATAATCTATTATACACATAAATAATTTGGTAATTTTCATGTTGGTAGTGTAAGCTAAAAGTGACAGTTGTACAATTTTTTGACTGCGGCGCAATGTTTGTGGCTTTACGTTCTGCGTTTGCTTCGTGTAAGTAATAATTATGAATTAATTTATATTTTAACGCACGATGATACATTACGATTAATTCGATGAATGTATGGTTCTTTATATAGTTGGATGAATCGGAAAAAAATATGCGTCATCTAATATTTCTAATTTATAGAATAAATATGTGTACTTAGCTTTTTATCGTATTCATTTCACCACGTTTTCTCACGTCCTCTTTACACGAATTTGGTTAGATTCGTTTATATTTACACGGTTATTAGTTTTAAACTCGCTTGATTTTACTTAGGTTAGGTTAGATTTATCTATTTGAAATGTGTAATTTTTATATTTAAATTCGGCAAGCTTTAGTGCTGAAAATTGTGAGTGGTATCTCTAATTATTTTGTCAATATTTAATACGATGAAAAATAGCAGTGAACAATCATGAAGTTACATAAAATAAAAGTAGTATTTCGCAATTTATTTTCTTCCTATTCATCTCGATCGTTCATATGATGTTTTAAATAACTTTTCCAAACTAATTTTTACTCTGGCATCTAAAAATTTTCAAAAAAACTATTGTATTGTGTCTTAAGTTGAATACATTAGAATTGTATATCATATTTCTCTGTTTTTATTTGTAAATCTTTCATTGTAATTTTTGGGAATTTAGAGCATTTTTTATATATCTACCTTTCAGAACCGTGCAAATAATTTTTTGTGCTTATAAACGTTGAAATATGGATGCGCCGTCTGCTCTCTCTCAAGAATTATTAGATGCTGTAAGGACGCATTTAGACGCTGGAAACTTCAAGGAAGCTTTGGAATTGCCCAATGATAATAAATATGCTGCCGCTTTGAAAGATAACTGTTGGGATCTTATTCCGTATTTATTGAGTCGAATCGACGATGATACGATTATTCGATGGCCAGCCCTTCAGAGGTGCTGTGAACGACTTTTGATGGTAGTCGCTAATAGAGCAAATTCCGAAGAAGTTATTCTAGAACTTATCGAACAAGCTGAAGTAGCGAAAAATGATGCACAGTTCATAGCAATTTTGAAGCCCTTACAAAACGTTTTAGTAAGGTTATCGAACAAAAGGGGTAGATCGTTAGAGTGGTGTTTCAACACACTCCTTTTGTATATTGAAAAACTACCAATTCCTGGAGATTTTGATTTGTCTTGTCGAGAGAAACTTTTAATGGATTGTGATGAAAATGGACGACGTATAATCAAAATATATACTGAATTACCTACTTTTTATGATTATTTTGTAGATCAAATATCCAAGAATAAAAAAGCTTCTTCATTCAAAGATATAGCAACGTGCTTTTTGATCGACCTGTTAGGAAAACCTTTTGCTCATTTAGATGTAGAATATGACGGTAAAACTAAAAGCCAACCTCGTGCTATCGCCGAACAGATTTTCAAAGATCTCTGTAGTATAAATGAAGATTTATACAAATTTTTAGTATACATCGATAGAAAATGTCATCCACGAACCAAAACTAATCATGATGGAGTATATGAAGACGCTCCTGCAGATGTTTTTCTTCTTAATGAAAAGTTGTCGCCGATCAGCTTAGGAAATCTTTATTATTTACTTTTAGTCGAAAATTTGCCAACACCAATGTTGCCCCAAGTATATTCACAGATATATGTTTATCAAGAAGTTCTCGGTTTGACTGTAGTTTTAATTAGAGAAGATTCAACCAATTTACAATATAAAGGCTTGAAGCTTGCTAAAGTGCTATTTGACTATTTACCAGAAAATTCTCCTTCTTCATTACTATCGTCCGTTGATCATTATGCTTTAGCTAAATCTTTATGCACCACTGCAGTGTACTGCCCTGCTGAATTCATCAGAAAAATGTCAGTTTGTATATTGAAAACATTCATTTTTAAATTTGACGATAAAGGTCGTTATTTGTTTGTTCGGAATTTGTTGCCAAATCTTCAGCATTCTGGAATAATCGGGTATCTCATTACTTTGTACAAAGATATGATATTGGAGGCGCTACAAAGTCCTGACGATAGATTATACTGGTTCAAAGAGAAACGTCTTTACGATATTGTCCATCAAATGTGTAAATTGAAAGATGGTGTTGAGACTGACATAGTTGAATCAGCTGATCACATAATTTCAGCACTGAACTTGCTGAGATTTATTGTTCTTAAAGATATTGAAAATGTAACAGGAATATGGGATTTTATGGATACTATTAAAAAAGGATACTTAGAGACTTTGAGAGAGGGAATAAATATGTCACGTGCTCATTATGAATTGAAATTACTCGATCTCACTGATCCTTCTATAAGCAACAAAGAAAATTCACCTAAAATATCAGTGTCGGTTTCTGGTTCATCTCTTGATTCTTTGCCAGTAGAGAATAAAAAAGAAGTTGTTAATTCTGCTTTGAATGCATTACATTTAGTTGACAGTTTATTATGTCGTCTCCATGAATGTCTCGAATCTCATCCTTAAATCAATGTATTTAAATCCCATTTTTTATATCGATCTATTTCACTTTCACTACTAAATAAAAAATTGTATGAATTTTTTGGAAATTGTATTTAATTACTAATAATACACGTTATGTAATTATCACAATTGGTTTTTCACTGTCTATAGAAACACAACCTTGACACACAGTTTTCATCATTCAAATATTTACTTTAATTCATCATTAGATTTTTTTATAATGTTTAAGCATATCGACAACTGATTCACAATCAAAGATGCTTATTGACACCATCGCAAAATAAATCATATTCAACTGAAGGTCAACATGATAGTCAAAAAGCAAAAAATACTGAAGAGCATACACAAGAGGAAACTACAAAAAAAGATGATAATGCGTATGTGGAAGATATACGTAAAAAAATATTGACGGCCTCTCTAGAATTTATCAGTATTGAAGGATGGACAGAAGATACTTTATCTAATGGAGCTCAATCGTTGGGTTATGCTCCATCTACTCATACTTTATTTCCTCATGGTGCAGCTCATTTAGTACATTTTTTTACAATGTCTTGCAACGCTGAACTTGCTGATAAAATGAAGGAGGTATATGGAGATTTATAACATTCAATAAATCATTGTCAATTTATTATCTTTTAAAAAATATTTTTCTATAAGCATGCTTATGTATATATATTTTGATTGTTGGCACAATTTTTTTTCAGATGACTTCCAGAAATGCAAATGTAAATCATATACAATTTATTGAAGATGTTATAATTTCTAGATTGGAGATGTTAGAACCGCATAAGTAATACTTTTTATGTTAATTTAAAAAATTTATATGTATTTGGATGTTTATAATATTTGCATTATTTTCAGGTCAACATGGAACACGGCTTTGTCAAAAATCATGACAAGTAAAATGGCTCCGAAACAAATTGAAGCTTTGCTAATGTTGTCAGATGACATATGTTATTATGCTGGTGACCGAAGTGTGGATGTAAGTTTTCTTTTTTTCATCATACTTTTTTCAATTAAAATTTAAAATTAAAGTTTGGATATTTTTACAGTTTAATTGGTATACAAAAAGAATAGGTATAGCAGGTATATATGTAGCAAGTGAGTTACATTGGCTCGGAAATGAGACTAAAACATCGGCAATTAGAATGGAAGAAGTGAGAAAGTTTACTGCTTCCCAAATCAAATGTGCTTCGATTTTGAATGAAATACCATCTGTATTATCTTCAATGTTCACAACTGTAAGTAGTTTATTCCAATTTTTTTTTTTTTTTTGATTGATATTAATGTCGAATTTTATACGGTTTATTTTTTTCAGGCTAAAAATGTTATACCTATTTCATCAAATAGATGATTAAATCATTAAATTGTCACATAAAGTTTACAAACGATACAACAAATTTTTATAACATGACTGGTTGTGTGATATTATATGGTGATTGGTGTTTCTTTATGTTGCTCATTGTTCTTAATTATTTTTTTTATATAGTCAATAAAGTTAGATTTCAGTATTCTTATTTTTATGGAGTGTTTTCTTCTTTTTCAAGAGTCCAAACAATTTTTTCTACTTGAAAAGATCTTCCGCCAAGTGCTGATAATTCCATTGTCATTGCTTGACTTGCCACTCTGTATCTAAAACATTATTTATTTGTCATGAGGTTACATATGTGTTTTAGCAAACAGTTCTATTTATATCTACAAATTTGAAAATAACTTTCTCACCCAAAATTTTTCGATAAAATGTTTAACATTTGGTAACCAGCTAAATCAATTTCCATATAGTCAATATTGAAAATTTTATATGTTATATTTTCTTTGGTAAATTTTTCTGATAATACTTTATTTTCATCAGCAGTAAGACCCTTAAAAATCAATTTAAAACATATACATTATAATTCCTATAATAGGCGTAATCAAAATTTAAATTCATATATTATTAATATTAATAGAATAAAAATATACCTTAACTTTGAGCGAAACCTGCGATGGGTATTCAAGTTTTGTTAATATCAAATAATGCATCTCCTACGAATTGGATTGTATTTCTTAGTTGAAAGAAGATTCTTGAATGGATAAATAGCACCGCAGTTCATAGATTATAATATATAGAATTTTTTATTTGGAAACAGGATGTTTACATGGGTAATTTTACCACAAGGATATGCGATATATAGATCTTATCATATTTTTATTTTTTGGTCAATATTAAAATAACTAGGCCATTCCCGATTGTATATCAATAATAATAAGAAAACAAATATTTGTGTTGCATCGAATCATTTATTTGTTTTAAATATTGCCTTAATAGAAATACTTTTCAATACAAATTTATTTTTCAATGCTTCTACCCTGCAAGCACAACTATAGTAATTTGCAGATTAAAATATAATAGTTTTGGGGGTACGTGATGGATATTATTTTGGTAACATTGCATTTGAATACATGTTTATATAAATATTTGTAGTAAATATGTCTTCAAACAAAAAATATACTTACAGGTGCGTCAATGAAATTTTATTTAAATTCAAAACTATTTTTATGTATTCAAAATATTTTATCAATCGTAACACAGGGTTCAAATACAGATCACTTGATATAGTTAATTCAATATAGTTTTATTCAAATAATTTGTCGTTTATTCTTCATTCAGAAAGTAGTAATTTTTGTAAAAATATAATATGCCGCATTTTTAATTGGTTCATTATTGTCAGATATAATGATTATTTTTTATTTAGGCATAATTTTAATTTTTCCAAATAGTGCTTATTCCGACAGTACAATTTTCCAGAATAATTATAAATAAATTTCACAAACGCATCTGTTTTTTCATAAATATTTTTTTTAACTATCACAAAATCATGTAGATATTTTAATTTTAAAAATAAATTTTGTGATAAAAATAACTAATCCAAGTATCATTTCAAATATTTTTGTTAACCTAAAAAAATATTGCTGATTTGTTTCACAATTAACATCATTAAAATTTTGTAAATTGACTGTCTTTTCATGAACTTACGTCTAATTTGAAATGTTGCATGATTTTTACAAAATTATGTTAGGAAGTGTGTTGTTATAAACTTTCAATTTTTTTTAAAGATTTGATTAAAAAATATATATACGCCAATCGAGAATTGAAGAGATTTATAAAATTTAAATTTCATCTTCATATGCTTCCCTAATTATTAAATATGTATCATAGAATATTGGGAAATGTGCACGAAATTCCGAATATAATATTTGTTAACAAAAAATATCTTAAAATTAGTATAGGTCTGTGAAGTTTTTCATACATATATTAAAAGTTTTCATTTTTCATAATGACAAAAGAGATGTGAAATCGATGAAGGTACAAAACTTAATCAACAATCTGTACAACCTATTTGGAATGTTATTTATTTTACATTAGTCGTTCTTAAATCACTGTTTAAATTTTATATTTCATTTTATTGAAGCATTCACAATCACATTGATATGTTTCACATATTCAATAATTATTGCACTCTTGTTTGGTTTTCTGTTCTCAATTTGATTTAGATGTTTCTGATATTGTCAACGGTTCTTTTGTATCCTGATCGTTTCTTCCGCTGTGTTGTTTTCCACTTGGTCTTCTAATAGGTGAGCATTCACTGCCTGAATCTCCCTGCAATTAAAATAATTTTCAGTAATATTACATGTTCAATCATATTTCATTATTCAAGAACAAATATTCTTACGTTAGATCCAGTTGATGCAGTGTTCGATATTAATAATTCACTATCAGTTCCACGAGCTTCTTTATTTTTTAGTATAGAGCGCGCTCTTACACTATCAGACTCATTTGTCCAATTATTTTTTTTGTTACTATTTTTACCTGAAATCATTTATTATTTAAAATACATGCAATCTATAATATATCAAATAAAAAATAAATAAACAACTTGCCTCCGAAAATGTGATGATTAATGATCCTTGTAGCAATCCCACGTGGTAGACGTTTTTCGTCATCACTCCATTCCTATGAAGTAAAAAATTAAAATTAAAGCATTAATAATAACAATCCAAAGAATTTATCCATGTTTTCGTCCTACTTGTTGAAATCTTGTTTTTCTGTGTTTAGGCAAGGCTTCGTTCAGCGCCGCTCTTGACTCTTGTAAAACTTGTATAGTGCTGTCTTTTATTTCTTGAGATTGTGCGTTACTCAGTTTCAAAGTTGGTTGAAATAAATTAGTTTTCACTTGCATCGGTGACAAACTCCCACGTGATCCTAATACTGACTGGTTTAAAGGTTGCGCCAAGCTCCCAGTCGATCGTTGAGTAGAACTTTTAGTACACAGTAAGGCACTGTCTCCCGATGTACTTTTTTTCACACCCTTGTATTGGGAGACGTTCTCTGAAGTGCTTTTGCTATCCAAAGGATTGACATATAAGTTGGAGTCGCTCTCTCGTGTGATATCACCCTCTGAAGGAAAAGTGTGCGTAAGGCATGATGCAAAACCTGGAATGTACCCATGTATGTGAATTTAAGGGTACTTCAAACATTTGTTAATAATTTCATAGATAGGACGTACCGGAACTATCTAAACTAGGTGCTGCTTCTGGTATAGATCTCGGAGCAATACCTTCTCTTCGTAAGCAGTTCAATTCTATACAAACGGGTTGTTTAAAATCTGATGTTGGTAAAGGCATTATGTGTTCTGCATCTATAAATTCTTTATAGCCCTGAAAGTTGAAAAATATAATTTAAATCATAAAATTGTTCGATATAATTATTAATATTATTTGTTTGTTAGTAAGTAAAATTTTTATTTGGCTAAATATACCTTGAATGTGCAAAAACAACATTCAAATTCAGATGGAAGTTGATCCAAGTCTAATTGTTTTTCAGCAATTTTTTTCTCCTAAAATGAATGCGATGTAAGTGTCGTAGGGATATCAATTGTTATTTTGAAAATTCTTGCTCCAAGCGAAAAAGGTGACATTAAAATAAAAAAGCAACATTTTTATAATGTTAATAGGTGAACATGCAACAGTATGCGATTTTTTTTGCACAAATTATTCAAATGTACATTTGTTATTTCATGTTAAAATTATCATTAGTAATGTAAAAAGCGTTATGAATTTACTTAAGAGTTAACACTCACAAGCGTTGGATCTGGATTTAATAATAAACATTTCTCAGGACTCGTACCTTCTGGAAAATCCTTGTCGTGATTAACATTCACCTGAAATAATCAATATGTTTTGTCATTGAAGGAAAAGTTGATGGAGTGCTTCTAAAATTAAATAATTCTGTACCTGAGGAGAATCTGTGGATCCCGGTTTGTTAATGAAATGGTCATAGTTTTTGTAGCATGCAATCGCTGGTACGGGAGGTGCTTCCCCTTCAAGACTGAGTGCATCACCCTGCGACAAGTTGTGTCCTGCGAGAACCCAGGTCAGTCAGTGTTCCAGCCGTTAAGACCCGGACCGCCTTCCCACCCACTCATTCATACCACTATACGGTGCAATCTTGAAACTCGTCAACTTACGTTTTTATATTATCGACAAACTTAAGTATTTCGATGTGAAAAGTGGTAGAAAAAGGGATTGAAAGAAATGCTTTACAACTCTTAAGTAATAAAAGCTTTTATTCGTCTAACTACTAAGATAATGAGGCTAATCCGCAAAATAGCGACAATTTTAAAAGCAATAGCAATTGGATGGAATGTTTTTTGGTGTTCAAAATTACACTGAATATTGGTGGGTAACCACGGTCCGGATTTAATCCCAAAACACAATCTACATACATATCAAATGTCCACCACACCGAATAAATGAATGAAGCACAAAACACAGAGCCAATAATACACAGGGTGCACACAGTGTAACTTCCAATTCAAATTAGTTTTATGTTAGTTTTAACCATAATCATATGCAACGTCAATTTTAGTTAACTCGAGTGTGAAGGTATCATCTTTAATGTTTGTTTACTAAGTAGTTCGTCTGATGTCTTCGGTAGCTTCAATGAGAACACACTTGTCACCTGGAGGGAAGGAATAAAACACTCTGAGTGCACCTCATCAGGACCAGCGTATACGGAACAAGCATCAACTAATATCGAGTTCGTTTTATGATGATGTAAATGTTAGCTAAATGACGCTGGTGAACTATATTTGGATGTCTAATGGTGTGAGGATATGTTTACACTTTTAAAAATAGAAAAATTATTGATGGGTTTCATGAATGTTGCTGTTATATATTTTGAAGGAAGTTTCACAATCAACATGCAAGTGCTCGAAAACATTACTGATGCCGATTCGATAGAAACTAAACTTCGATGATAGACTAAAAATATGAAAAAGAAATGATAAGAAAAAATTGAACTGACCTGTATCAACGATGACGTCTATGAGATCCATGCTTTTAGCAAAAGCATCTCTTAGATTGATGTGGTGGAATGACACAATGGATCCTTCTCGTTTTGCTCTCTCTAAGGCTTCTCGTCGCTTTAAGGCTTTCTCCCTTCTCATTTGATTCTTGTAAAATTCGGCAAAATTGTTGACAATAATGGGGATGGGTAAGGCAATTACTAACACGCCGCATATACAGCAAACTGAGCCGATGACTTTGCCCAACGGTGTCGTCGGGTAAATATCACCGTATCCTACTGTCGTCATTGTGATACCAGCCCACCAAAACGTTTCAGGAATGGAAATGAACTTTGTACCAGGTTCCTCTTTCTCAGCAAAATATGCTAATGATGAGAAAATGAGTACACCCATGGCTAAGAAGAGCATTAGAAGACCGAGTTCTTTGTAAGAGTTTCTTAGTGTGAAACCCAAAGACTGCAGTCCAGTAGAATGCCGAGCTAACTTTAGAATACGGAGGATACGCATGATTCGAAATATTTGTACTACTCGGCGAACATCTTGGAATTGATCAGTTGTGTTTTTATTGGTTTCCAGTAGAAACAAAGAGACAAAATATGGTAGGATCGCCAGTAAATCGATTACATTTAAGCCTCCTTTAAAAAACTTCCATTTGTCAGGTGATGCACTGAATCGTAACACATATTCGAGTGTGAACCATGTAATGCAAACAGCTTCCACCATTGCTAACTGTGGGTTGTCTATAATAGCACCCTTGTCATCGGTCACTTGCATCTGTGGGATGGTGTTCAGTGTGAGAGCGATGGTGGACAGCACAATGAAGAGAATCGAGATGACTGCGATCACCTGTAAGGCACACACTCGTACATACTATTGGGTGCACCATTGAAAATACACTTCAACATTTAGACATTAATATTATATATTTGAAGCGTGTTATGTACATTATGTGAGTCGGTTTATTTTTCTGAAAGCTCCAACACAAAACGGATGATGGCATAGTATGTGAGTTATTTTTGAGAACTGTACATTATGTCATTATGAGATCGGAACAGTCTTATATTAGTCAATGTTTTATAATTTCGTTCGTTTTACAGTGATGTGATTATTGTGTGCAGTGTTTACTCTCATTTTTGTATATGTATTTTATGAAAGTAATTAAGTTTATTTTAAATGCTAAATTTAATTATTCAGATTTTAAGCTATTTTATATAATAATATCAATGGTTTCGATGGTAACATAGTTTAAGACACATCAAAACTTTAAGCAATATTTAGAAAAATTGTATATGTACAACATAATATTTACAATATTCAAATATCTACACTAATGAAGTATGTGTATAGCGTACAAATAGTCTCAAATGAATGTTGGTGATTATGTATCAGATTGTATGATCAGTTTTAGCGATAAAGCAATATAACCATGTTAGCACAATAAATTAGTGTGTTATGTTATGAATATATGTTAGTTAAACAGTAAGCTGAAGCCCAAATGCATAGACGTGATTATCATGTATGTAGTATTAATCAAAGGTACTTTTCAAAATGTATTAGTTAATGGTATCGAAATCATTTAAGAATATATATGTTAAGTAGTGCAGAGTATTAGTATGGTTATTAGTGAGGAGTGTATAGGTGATGATGCTCATATTGATTCATGATATGGTTGCGTTGAAATTTTGAAAGCTTTTGAAGCAACAAAGGCAGCGCAATCGCATACATAAACCAATAGAGCCCTGACACAATGCAGTGGTTGGTTATATCGCACAAGCCCATCCCCATGCCCTTTGGGAACAACAATTAAGGCCGTACCTAGCCCAACCAAAACCATAATTTTCACCACGGTTGTGGTTTTGTTCGACACATATGATGTGCCGATGATAATCAAAATATAATTGATAATTTGTGTCAGTTAAATCTGCTGTAAACATAAAACATTATTAATACTCTTTCATAATATAATATCAAAATTCTCATGCCTGTGCATTTGAAAATTCTAGATCATGGAAAGACTATGTTTGAACTTCATTCTAATCATGCATATGATGATTGATATATGATATTATTGATTTGATTCTGCGATATGATTAAAAGTGCACTTTTAAGCTCAAAATTTTTACTGGAAAAGCAGTTTTATAGTGCCATCTATTTTTTTTTTTTTATTTAATGATCACGTATCGCACAATATTTGAGTATTTTTTTTTTTTGGTGCAATATACAATGTTGAAAAATGTATGTATAGTCGTAGACAACACAAAAGCGTCAATTCAAACAAAAAAGTGGACACAACAAAGGACTCATGCATAAACAAATTGAAGCATATTCACATTTCATGTGTATTATAAAACACAGATACAAGAACTTTTTTGATTGAAATAAATATTTTTCATAGTTCAAAATATAAAAAAGAAAAATAAATATATTTTATATATACAACCACTGATTTTGATGATGTATTACTAGCTGAAATTTTATGATTCACTATGAAATAATTGAAGAAAATGTGTTTAATTTGACATAAAAAAATGTCATAATTTCCATAAATATTCGTGACATCTTCCCTTGATACAAGGAAAAAAGTGACAGAATATTGAATAGAAGTATATATCATAGTATATATTCAATACTGGAAAAGTGCGCAATTTTTTTAGTCTGTATTACGGTAACACATTTTTTGCTGAAACCAACACTACTGTTATCAGCTCATAATCTACACATTAATTATATAATATGCAACTATGCAACATGCAGATGTTAATTTAAAAGTTTATCACATCTGTTATTTTATTTTGATGTAATATTTTAAAGTTTATGTCAATGTGCATGATAAAGTTTAGGCTTGAGAGTGAATAAAATATGATTTTGTATTATGGAAAATCAATTGATTATTTTGTAAAAACAATCTGAAAATTTAAAATTTAATTTTTGATATTAAACTTACTTGTTAGATATTGATTTATGCATATGATTTTTATTGATTATTATGGCAGTGCATTTTAACTAAATAAATTTAATCCGCATCTAAATCAAGAGAATATACTTCTAATGCATTTTAATTAATTTTACTTACTATTCGTAGCTATTTTCGTCATCCCAACATTCCATCTAATCTAAACCTCACCGAACTAACGGACTCACCGAACGACTACCAATTTTCAATTATTAAAAGAAAAGTAAATATGAAAATGAATTACAAAGCTGGGTTTGTGGAAGCGACTTCTCTAAGAATAGTGTCATTCAGTTTGTGCATTACCCGCGCTGCAATACTTGTGGTCGGTTTCTCTAACAGATCCCATAGCCACTTCTGGTACTGAGCGCAAGTTCCTTGTCCGAACTCCTCCTCCTCCCTCTGCCTCAGACTTTCAGCTTCCTTTCTCATCTCTTCGTGCACGTGCTCTTTCCTCTGGTGGTATTTGTGTTGGCAGCACGACTCCAGATACAACTCGTCTACTCCCCAGTACTCGAGGTCGTCGCTGAAAGCCAGCACGCACATCTCATCGACGAGATGGAGCTTTCCGGTTCGATAGAAGTTCAATATCGAGCTGAAGCTTTTCGGATGGCGGTCGAAAAAGTACTCGTTGTCCACCAGGGAGTAGTCGTCGCACAGTTCTGTGATGGCGTCGTGAGTATTACAGTCTCTTAATCTGCCAAGCCTCGTATGAGGAAGGCGTTCTAGTGTTCTCCACATAACTTCGTGTTTTACACCTCCGACGTTGATAAATACGCGCCTGTTCAAGGCTTTCGAGCGCATTATCATGAACGGCTCCGGTGGAAGAGACGACATCGATCTGGAAAATCGACAATAAAAAATTAGAGCATTTTGCGATTTTCCTATTTATATATCGTCATCGTAAAACTTAAATATGTAACGATACGGCCTTTTAGATGCCGCCGGAAGTTTAAGCGTTTTTCTTATCGTGTGATAAAAGAAAGTAGCTCTTTCAGTACTGAAGCCTTTGTTGAAATCACCTTTTTTATAAATGTCTATAGATAAACGAGACGAAGCAAGATCAGTAAATAAATGAGCGATTATTGATATGAAAATATTTGTCAAGGCATGGTTTTGGTTTCTAATTTTTTTAATTGAAATGGTGGTAGGCTCGATGTGTATGAATGAAAATTGGCCAAAAATTATATAAAAATACAAAGAACGCCGAGCAGATAATAAATAAATAAAAAGATGTTCAATGAAAACAATATATGATTACTTTGAATCAAGGATAATTAAGAGAGGTCTTTATTCAACGGCGGATGGTGAATGACTACTTATAACGATAATGACGAACATTACGTACGATATGTTTGATAAGCAAAGCTCCCATGTTTCTGATGATATCAGAAATATCTTATCCTGCTGTGGACGTAATATAAACTAAATCATCGTCATCATCATATGTAACTTATACAGCACTGGAGGAAAAATCCTGCTTAATGCATATATCCCATTATATGCCAACTTCCTGAACTGGCTTATGGTTTTGAAAACCATAAAATACAATAGATAAATCGAAAGCGAGTTCTCCATGTAATGAAAAATGAAATATTTGTAGCTAGAGTAGTCCGGCTAGTATGACAGCCATAACGGTAAGCTCACATTAGCTCGACTAGCGAAGCTAAAGACACAAAGTGCCGTGCGTCAAGTCGCTTTGAAGATAGATGCGTCACTCTGAAAACTCATCTCCCGATCTACCTATAGTGCTTTATGGTTTTAGCTACTCTAGTCGAGCTAATGAGAGTTCAGGCTGATTGTGAAACTGGAATTACCTGGAGTGGGCCCTGTGCAGTGTCGGCGGCGCCGGCAGCGAAGGCCCATACCTCGGCTCCTTGGTTTGGTCATCGTCTCCGAAGCCCGGGTCGGGCGGGTGCGCGTAGCCCATGGGTGCGGGCGCCAGGGCGGGCGGCGGGGACGCGTCCCCCACCTCCCACCGCACGCCCTCCCGCGAGCTCCCCAGCATGGGGCTACGCCATCACCACCGCTACACACCTCATTCGATCACCACCTCACTATCATCTGAAAAATATTACAAACTATTTTATGCTTTTCTTATCGGTTTTTTATTAACGCAGTCTAATAGGTGATTTTTTCTTTTTTTTTTTGAGTGAAAAAAATCAATGTAATAAAATTTTCAAATCTCAACTTTCAGAACTTTTTGATATTTTTGTTTAGGATACGTGACGAATTAGATAACAATGGAAGTCCAAACGAAGAGATCGAAAAACAACCCTAAGACGAGACAATAAAAATAATATTTATAATAATATTTTATTTTTATTATAAAATATCCCTTTTTATTTTTTGAAAATAGTAAACAGATATCTAATAAATTATATATTTGGATATTTGATTATCCGAATATTTTGCCGATTTCATATTCGACATCCAAACAATTGATTTTACGAATATTTAGGATCCCTAGTCGAGTGTTACCGAAGTTGATGAGAACAACTTAACTTGCTATTTAAACTAGTCTATACTAAAGTAAAATAAAATATGCTAATAATATTTTTTAGTTGTGCATCATTAATCTAAATAATAATATCGAATATAAAAACCCTCGGTTGAGGCCAGGAGGGGAAGAGGCAAAACATTTTTTTAAAATACATATACGACATAAATACATGTATGCTGTTTCAACAAAATTCTTATAATTACGTATAATTTGTAACACTTTTTAAAATATAGAGAGAGACCAGGGTCTTTAAGCCTCTATGGCTAGAGACCTAGTATTATATGTTTTAATATAAATAAGAGTTCACATAATACAATAAAAATAAATTGTTAGAAGAAGAATTTCATTAGATTCTTTTTTTAATCATTGATACTATTTTTTCAAAATATATTCAAGTAAAAAAAAAAAACAATAAATTTCCATCCCCCATCGAAAAAACTTCTTCATAAATTCTATCGCTCATTACGCATTCGCGAAAAAAAGCACACGCGCAACATCAACTGTCAACAAAATTTCCATTTTAATTCACGACCTAAAGCCGCAAAACTTCAAAACGTATCGAAATAATTTGCCTTCGCGCACCTACGCACAAATATGACCCAATAAAACTTTTACGTCCGACCTAGCCCACGGTTACGGTCCGAGTGCAATAAAATTACGTGGACTCGCACCACTGTGCACACACGAACATTTCTTATTACGAAAAAAAAACATGTATATAACACCGGACTTTCTCGGGGGGACATTTAAAATTTCAAAGTGCTCCCGTCGTTTTCTTTTTTCTCGAGTTTTGACTGCAACCATATCCATAATGTATGCAAGATACGACTGGTGGCTCCCGCGGGGTGTTTCCGTGGATCCGCACATTTTCATATAAATTGATTTTATTTATGTATCGCCCAGAAATGGATAGTGCTTTTCCGTGCGAGCACTTTCGCGTCCTAATAAAACCGTGTGCTTTTGCCTAAATATATACATTTTCTGTATAATGCAAAGACGTAGGTGTGCTACTGACGTATATGGAAATATTTTTTTTTGCTATCCCAAAAGTCATATCTATTTTGAATGATAGATGAAATTTTAATTAAAAACTTTATTATTGGTTATTAATTCAAAATATAATTTCTCTACTATTGTTTAAAGCTTTTTTCCACCTTTGTGCTAAATTTTTGTTTCCTTTTATTTATAAAACTATATTAGTTACGAATTAAAATATTCGGAAAATCCCTTTTTCATCTCCTCTATATTTAAAAAAAAAATTTGTAATGAACGGAAAATATTGCAAGATCCGGAGAGTACGGAGGATGTCAAATGTCTTCATTGGTTTGCCACTTCAAGGACGATTTTTAAGGTTTAAACTTACTGATCAAAACTTCTGGAACTATCTCTGGTATGTCTGAAGCTCCAAAACATCATCTAAATGGCAAATATTGTTGATCGCCACAGTTGCATTTTTTTTTTTTTTTTTTCGAGAAATGGTTGACCATTTTTTTATATGGTTAAACGTATTTTTAAAATTTTTACTCGAAATAAACGTATCTGTTTGCAAAATGGCTTGAAAAAAATTTGAATGCGATAAAATACATTTTTGAGAATGTCTGTAGATAGATATAACACAAAACATGTGATGATAAGTCGACGAATACGACATAACTGAGGATCGAAAAGGACCATCATAAATATGACATTACTTACGGGACTTGCTTAATATGTATTATAATAAAAATAAAGGAATAAAAATCCTTTGTATATCAAAGGATAAAAAGCTTATACTGACGAAATGAAAACAAATGACGTTTTATGATAATTCCGCGCAATGTTAATCTATCAATTTAATATATCCACTGACATATGCGGTCTGGCAGATATACAATATTAACTTGATATACATTTCAGCTTTCAACACATAGAAAATTTTCACGCAGCACATTTTAAATTTATTAAATTTCACGTCAAAAGTGTAATAGATCACTTACCACTTTGGCAAGTTCACAAATTCATTTTTTCGGTTGCAATTGAACATTTTCGCATCATATCGGTTATTATCATTACGTAATAATATTATACAAATACATATTCTTCTATTGTACGCAATGTTCTTTTGTATGGATTCGAGAGGGAGAATTTTCTTATTTGGCACTGCCGCATTATTATAATGTACGTTTTCTCCAAAGGAACGGTATATGTAGGGGAACATTTTGAATGTTTCCTGTGCGTATTAATAAATCCGGCCTTTATAGCGAACCGAGATACAGAAATATTTATAAAGGTCGCAAAACGGATAGAACGTTATTTTTTTTATAAGGTTGAATTTATATTAATATCCCGTTTTTTGGCTGGTTCGATATGACAAAATAAAGCAGGGGTAATTAATTTTCGGAGTGGATGGTTTGTTTTTTTTTGAAAATTGAGAAATTATGAATTGGAGACTGAAAATATGTTACGTGAAAATGGTATTTTGGAGACATGGCGTGACTAAAGATTATTATATTTATTATTCTGCAGCTTAATTTTGCCTTTTTCGTTAACACGTAAAAATAAATAAAGCGTATAAACAACACGCAATTTTGTTCGGTACGTAGTTTTTCCAGTTCATGCCTAGTTTTATTCCGAAAGTTACGACTATTTTGAACATGAACGAATATTCCGGAACAATAAATATCTTTGATAATCAATCACGTTCACATTTGTTTTCAATATTTGACAGAATATTTTACATTTAACAAAAAAACTCTATTCGTTTATTTACACAATTTTTCTATATGAAAATCTGATAAAATTAACGGTTTTACTGATTATACCAGAAGGTCAAATCTTTAATATATTTTTCATTAGAAATTCTGATATTTTAAACACGAATCGATAGATATTTTCATTACTCATTCGAAATTTATTTTGAGCCAACATAAACAGACGGAATACCACAATTTAAGCTAAGTTTATGAACAAATTAGCCCATCTTTAAATACATCTAACTGCACATACGATGACACTAGGCCGAGCATAAACGTGTGCGTCATCCCGAAACATCCAGCACGGAATTAAACTCGGAAAGCTTTGAGGTTTCCATTTAAAGATCGCGTCTAAATTTATCCATTCGGATGTCGTCGTACTTGAACTCTTCGACGACCTTGCCCAAAGGGTCCCCGAACACGAAAACAATATGAAAAAATCGTCAAAGAGAAACAAACACTCATGAACATAATAGATACAGGCGTTTCGCGTGGCTCATTTTAGGGAATTAAAATTATACAACGTTTCCACTATACCAATTTGTAGTAGTACACGCGATCGCAAAAGCTTGGCGTTTCACCTGAATGCTGTTTTTTTTTTCTTTTGTATTTTCGAATCGAGTGGGAAGAATGTTGTGTTTACACGGATGACATTTTCGTTTTCGGTTTTTGTGATTCGTATTGTACGTACAAACGATAGGAATGTTCGCTCCAAAGCTCGGCAAGTAGCCAGGAGATTCCCTTATTTTATAGCTTTTCGGGATTCGAAAATCAGTAAGTAAACGGTGTCGTGTTTGCTTTATAAATGCAATATTGTCGAGCGTGCTTGAAAGTTGTTAGTTCGAACTTTTTTCGCTGTCGAATGAAGTTTTACAAAGTTGATTTTTTGCTAGTGAAATATTTGAATTACAATTTCGTTACAGCAAAAAATGAATTTCGATTCTTATCATGATTTATATATAAAATAGAGAACAAAATATTTGGTCGTTTATAAATATTTTTAATTAATATTTATGAAATTGAAAGCTTTGTTTGTAACACATTTAATAAAGTTCTAATAAAGCTTGTTTCATCAAAATATTGCGACAAACTCCCGATAATGCAAAAAGTTGTCGTATATTTGTGCTGTCAAAAATATTGACGACGAATACTAATTGCTTGGTAAAAATACGAATCATTTAATACAAATGATCAGTGTTAACGTTTTAATACTGACCACAAGTTAAAAATATATTAATATGTTTAAATACGGAAAAAATAAGGCCTATGAACAAATCCTTAACCTCCGAGCGGGCGCGCGGTTGCCAAAATGGCAACCAATACGCAGAATAGTTTCTCCTACCTTTATCACTGAATAATCATCATCGACATCCGAACTATTCCAGAGTAAATGTCTCTCCGACCTATAAACGTACCGGGTGTGCTTGGAAATTTTTGTTATTCATTGATATTTGGGAATTTCCGTAAGAGCCCCTCCCAAACGCGGTGTTTGTATGTCATGTACACTGAAGAAAAAAATATCCTCAACATCAATGAAGTGTTGCCATTGCCAGATCTTTATATGCAAAAAACATTATGCAATTGAGGTGGTGTGCAACCGTTGTAAGGATAAGAATATTGAGGTCGATAAAATATTTTTTTTTTTGTTAAAACAAGTGTTTTTTCGTTTTTTTTTGTTTATAAAGTCAAATATATATTTTTTTAAAGTACCGTCATTTATCATTTTTCATAACCTTACAGCAATTCCCTAACATTTATATAAAGAAAACACTATTTAAATGGAGAAAACTTGAAGTTGACGAATTTACGACACGCGCTCACTCAAGTGAAATCATTGGGCACGCCCGCTCAAAGGTTAATAAAACACATAAAAAACCACAATGGAATATTAAAACACACTCACTTATCACATTCATATGATATTTTAATCCAACACCACACTAATCAGATCCCTAACACTTCACCGATAAGCCGACCCACACCATTCCAAGACCGACAGCCACGACGGCCGATTAAAAAGGCGCAATCAATAAAAAGGCAGCTCCGGAGCATGAAACGTCCTCGCTCCCTGAAAAGGGCGTCCTCAGCCGCTGCCCTAACACGCAACACCACCTTCGACACGCACTAGAGCTTTCGCCCGAAAGAAAAGCGCCCTTGTCCCGCGGGGGCGGAAGGGCGCGACTCGCGGCCCAAGCTCCAAACTTTGGGGCTGCTGCGCACTGCGATGTGGCAAGTGTGTCGAGCTTCGAAATAACACTGTCGGCCACTCGGGCAAAACGTTTTTTATATATGTGTATGCAAATGTGTGTGTATGTGCGCGCACAATTGCCGAAGAAGCGATCGCGAGGACGCCCCGGACGCCAGGGCCGCTAGCGAGGGAAATTCGAGGCTTTTCCGGGTTTCGGGGTTATGGATTTTGGATTTTTGTTTTGGATGAGGTGGGTTGTGTTATTTTTTATGAGTTTTGATCAGAGTTCTTTTGTTTTATTGGAAACTTTATGCGGAATTGATGAGATTATTAAGATTATGTTTTATATGAATTTTCTTAATATATTATATAATATATGACGAAAATTCTAACAAAAGTATTTTATTTTTTTAACACAATAATTTGTACATTTTTAACTATAAAATTAAAAAAATATTTACATTATAGTCCATTACCATATTCAATTAGGGGAGGGGCATGAGGTCCCTGTTCCTCTTGAATTTAAAAAATAATGACAGATTTATACTTAAATTATGTACTTATATGTATTTAATTATAGTTTTTAAATAAAAAAAATCGATTTTTTTTGTTGATTTTACACAGCGAAAATTTTTCACGCAACACATTTTTAATGAAGTAATTAACATTTGAATGTAAGTTCTATCCAAATATAATATACTAATGGAACCTATCTCCAATTTTTATATGGTCACCATACATTTTTACACGGTAGTCTCTGGATTGTATACCCCGTTTAAAAAGAGGATTGGGTATGAAAAGTTGTGTTTCGTACCCTTCTCCCCTAAAAAAATCTTTGCTGTGCCTGTGTATTATATTATGCCAACAAATACATTGAAAAATAATAGATATATTCCAAAAAAATTTCATATATTCCCAATCTCACAATCATAAATACTCGCCACGATCATCGTCCGACGATACTATATATAACAAAAGCTCGACCTATATAAACCCTCAATACACTCCCGTGCAAATCAAACACCGACTTCTTTAATAAAAACGTCGTTTTGAAAATCGACACATACCCGATCCGAAAAACCTACGACCGGTCCGGCTCAGTGGACTGATTCGTCCTCGCAAAGTATTTAAAATTAAACAAGCTCTTAGTCACGACGATGGAAGCGGACCAGCTCGACGAGCTCGCCTGGACCGTGAGCTCGTCTTCCGATCTTCGAAAGAAGAAGAAATCTTCTAAAAGTCCATTCTATGTAGAGGAATTCGACGGATTTCCCGGTGACTATGTGGTGCGGATGATCTGTACGTGTGGGTGTTTTTATCTAGTGCTAGATGATGGAAATATATTCTCTAATTTGTCATCGTATTAAAATATTTTATTATTGATGAATTTGGCACTGAATAGAAATTGTACAATTACTGCGGAACGTTTCTGAGAATTTCATTAGAACCGGTTAATTGAATGCAATGATTTCCTTTACAAAAGAGCAGTTTGTTTTTTTGTGAAATGTGGGACATTGCATGGTTAACAGCAATGCGGCTTTCATTAGTGTAACAAAAGATAATGCGATTATTCGTTTAACAATATAAAAGCAGCACAATAAACAGGCCGGGATGCAAAATTGCTTCCATTGATGTGTGTGAGCGGATTTTCCGTCGTTAAAACAGTACAACGGCCACGTTGCAGCGTTAAGTCGTTAAGACCAGATTGAATTTTATTAATAACTAGTGAAATCGATAGAGAATTCTTCCGGTGTTTACGATGCACTGTTGAGTTTTATCTATTCGATATGAAAACTTTTTCTGAATAGATATTTTCCCGTTCAGAATTATTTTCGGAAAATAAAATCTAACCGGAGCGTTAATGTCAACGTGACCGTAATAAAAGCAATAATGTTATGGCGCCAAATATTTGAATAATTATTTAACGGTATGTGGAAAGTTCACGAGGTAAATATTATTACTATATTACACTATTATTTCGGATAAAATGAGTTTGTTTACATTGTTTACAATGATATACGAAACATGTGTAAACGTGGAAACATTATACGTCATAAAATACGTACTTCTTTAAAATAGGTTAAATATACAATGTTCAATTACGATAGAAAAATGAGAATTGAAAACATTTTTAAATACACCTTTTATTAAATTATATGAGTCAGATCTTTCGAACAGGAAAAATGTCATAATTTTCCACGTCAGGCAAAACATTCGAAACACAATTCTACAATTCAATTCAACAATTCTATAAACAACAAAAAAACATGAAAAACAAATTTTTACTTCGCAGAACGCGATGAACTTCCATTTTGTTTGCTTTGTGAATTTGGTCGTAGTTTCATCATTTGTATCGAATTCGTCTCCGTCGTATGCTTTTATAGAAATAAATAGAAAAACGACTTTGAGGCGTAAATACTGCTTTTAATGCGGAATTAATGTTTTTTTTTATGTTAGTGGTCGGTACGATAATAAATTCAGACGAAAAAATTAGGGGTAGCACGATACGATATCTATTGGCCGTAATACATTATCACTATAATCGTAAGCAATATCGATTGAATGTTTCGTTCCATGAATAATTCATTTAAGCGTACGATTAATATTGTTTGTGAAGAAAAACAAGCGTATCGGCGATGTAATTATTTGTCGGACGTGAATTGCATTTTGTAAAAATTCACTAGGTTTTTTTTTAAATAATACAAAAATAAAATATATTACTACAAAAGTCATCATCATTGCAGTTTTTTAATAGAAAAAACCTATGATGAAAATCATAAAATGGTAATTAATTTTTTCATATTCAAATATTCTCAGTAATCACGATTGTTAGTCGCTATGAAAATTTGACAAAATATAAGCAAAATTCTATACAACTTTACGTTTATGCGCAGTGTATTTTTGACGGGGCAGAACATTTCCGATTTTTTCCGATGATAAACCACGACTCGAAGAACTGACATTTTCCTGGCATTTTATCGATTGTAGGTGTATGTAATAAGAATGGCGTAATGTGTGGGTGTATCACACCGATATTATCGATTAATGTGTATGTACTTAGCAATGGAACTAAAATCCAATAAACTTTACGAACAAACATTGTTATAAGCATTTGAAACGCTTACATTGTGTATGTGAGTAGAAAGGTTTCAGTTTTACATCTACATTGAGTTCAATCTTTGATATGGACTTTCGCAGGTGTGTAAAATTTTATGTGTTTGAATTTCCCATGGTTATACACGTATGTTGATGGTTATGTAAGTATAAAATGTCTAAAAGATAAATTGTATTCGGTTAATATTAGTGAAAAATAATACATCATCGATTATAAAAAGGTTCGAATGTTTATAAATGAGCTTCAAAGGAGTGTAGACTAACAAGAATCGTTCAGTACAGATGGTAATAAATCATGAAAGAATATATATATATTATATAAAAATGCCTTAACAGAAAAAAACATAATTTTCAGACATCAAACTACAGACATCTGCACATTTATTATAGGTGAAAAAATAATTTTTCGCACGAACAAACCGAAAGATTGGACTCAAACGCACACGTAATTGCATGATTGAAAATCGATCCGATTTTCGTCCATAAAAGTGTTTTTCCATACGCAAAACTTTCCCCAAACACCCTCCCATCAAGTTTCCACCCTTTTGTCCGTTTTTCATTTCCAATTTTCATTCTTTTACACGATTCTTTGCACCGATGAATCATCGCACACAATATGAAGCATTCATGTTTAATTTTCAGTTTGTACGAACGACGTATTCAAATTACACATCGAAACCGTGAAAAATTCATCGCTCGAAAAGCAGCCAGAGGTTTAAATGGTTTCGTGGCATGAAAGAACTGTAAAAAATTAATAGCGATGTGTATTTAAAAACACAGAACTGTATATCAAATAATTTGATGTATGGCGTCATAAAAGTGAGATTATTATTCCAATACTCAATAAAATGAGGTTTGAAAGGAAGTTTACTGTTTTGACTTCTAAATATATTTTATTCTATATTCTATATTCGAATTGTTGAATTGGCTTATTTTGACACTAAGATACTGTAGAAAATTGGCAACTTCATGTTTACATTAAGAGTGAACTCTAAAAATAATCAATAGTCAAAAGTGAAAGAAGAAGCAATTTTTTCTTTGGTAATGAAATCAATATGGTAAACATTTACATTTCCTTTTATAAAGAGAAACAATTCCCTTTATTTATAGTCGTAAAAAAAATAAAGCACCCTTAATTTTTCAATATCATTTCGAATACATAAAACGAATAGGAACAAAATTCATTATAATTTATATTATTCATACACTTTTTCTGTATTGTTCATATACTTTCATGCTCTGTATCAGATTAATAAAAATAATTCAATTCAATTAAAATATTTTTAAGTAAACTTATAGAATCGGCATTATATTTCGTATTTTGTGAATATAAGTGAGTGGAAAGGGTTAAGATAATAAGATATTAAGATTTTATTTATTGTGATAATCTTTGATAATACATAATTATTTAATGACATGCACATTATGCACATCAACAAATTAAATACACCAAATTCTCTTTTTGCACGGTTTTTTTCACTTTAACACGGTTTTTAAAAAAATCACATATTCGACTGTATTATGTGCAAGTGATTTTTCGCCACAAAAAAACAACAGAAAATGGGCACGTTTATTATCTAGTAGTGATTTTGAATGACTACATAATTATGTTAAATATATTTTTAAATGATATTTATAATGAAAAATTACCGTTTTTTAATTGCGTATTACTATTGTTGGAATAGTAGGAACTTATCTACCATTTTTATATGAACACCTTTTCTTTTGCACGGTAGTCTTTAGAATGTATCCCTCGTGCAAAAAGAGAATTAGGTGTACATCCCAAAGTTCATCGACACAAAAAAAAATAACCTAAGCCCCCCCAAACTGACCTTACAAACGAAAACCGTCGATCGAACTCGGCCAAATCGACCGTGAAGCCCACCGAAACCACTAACCCGGTCAGCGGGCATCGTATCGCCCAATCTGAACTACATGGATGCTTTTAAAACAGGGCCAGATCCGGGGATTACATGCATTGGCACGGGCCGTCGGACGTGTGCAACGGCGACGCGGAGCTTTTTGCATGTCGTGTGTGGCAACGAGAGCTTTTATTGGCGTCGGTCACGCGAGGGACCCGCAAGAGCCTCCGACGGATGGAGGACGATTAATTGAAAGCCGGGTTTGGTGTCGGGATGGATCGGGTGCGTGTCGTTGCATCGGACGCCACTCCTTTTTAATATGCAAAGTGGGTTTTCGGTGATGTATTATGATTGTTTTGACTGTGGGTTGAGTTTTGTTTTAAGTGGAGTTTGTTTATGGGGTTGTTGGAAGAAAGCGATGCAGGGATATGATGAAATAAAAATTGTGCGTGTGTGTGTATGTTACAGTCAAAGTGTACTTCTCAGTTAAAATATAGTTTGACTAGTTAAAATATATTTTGTCTAATCCACGTAGTTATTTCGTTTGACACAATGGAAATATGATTTAACTGGTCAGAGTCAGACAATGTGTATTTTAACGTCAACTAATAAGCCAGGATTGCAAATGCTATAATAATTTCAATAGTTTTCTAAAGGTTTTTGAATTTTGAATCGTTTTTCGATAAAGTAACATCATTAACTTTGTAATAAATCGGCGACATGATTCTGGCGACATGATTTTGGTGACATGAAAATTTCACTTGCTCACTAATATGGACTATTTAACGTCACTTGTCCATTAATATGGACTAAAAACTAAAGTTTTTATGATGAATGCCTTGTTGAGATTATTTTATTATTAAAATCTTTTCAATAATCAGATATAGAAGTAAAATACACATATGGTTTAGTAGAAATATTCTTTTCAAATATCTAAAATGTCAATCTATCAAGTTGAAAATACACTTCAACTAATGAGCACCAGTTAAACTGTATTTTCTTCTGTTGAAATATACCATAACTAGACAATTTGTATTCAAATACAATTTATCCAAAACGTCAAACGAAATATACTTTAACTAACAATACACTTCGACTGCAACATCTACACAAATCCGAACTATAATAACAACCTCGAAAACCATTCCTCAACAACCACCGCATTTCCACCCCAGCAAAAATCACGCCCAAACACCCGAAACATTTACACATGTGCGACAAGCAATATGATCTTCGTTAATGAGTCCATCTTATCGGATTAAAGCGGCGTCCTTTCATCTCGGCCAAGTTATCGGCCTTGCAAACTTGCGAGACCCGTTTAACAGTCGACGATAATGAAGTTTTGATAACTGTTTAATGAGTGAGTTAATTACTCGCAGTGTGTGTGTGTGCGAAGGCGCATGTACAACATTATAATGATGGCCGCATTACAGTGGGATTCGAGTCCGAGCGTTTTGTTTTATCGTTGTGTAATTTCGGTTGGGCAAATATTGTTAGAAGGGTTCTCAGTCTTTTGGATTTAGTTTTGGAAAGTTGTAGTGTTTTTCATGTGGTATGTATAGTGAGATTTTTCTTTTGGGTTTAAATTGAATTAAATTGATCTATTTGAAATCGTTTATCAAATTTTGTGTAATCGAATCAGAAAATACTTCGTTTTAATAAATAGATTAATAATATTTATAAATCTATTTTATCGAAAAGAATATGAGATTGGAATTTATTTTATAATAATCATATCATGAGTAAATTTAATTCAAAGATTTAATTAATACACTTTGAAAGGAAGGAGATTAATGAATATTCGTCAAAAATTTTCATTGTTCAATATTATCTATATAATTGATTGGGAAATTTTTAAATTTTATCAACTGAATAAATGAAAATGATTTATTGCAAATTGAATGGAAAAATGTTAGAATTTATTATTTTATCTAATTATTATATTAGTATTAATAAGGAACCGAGCTGTAGTAACGTTTTGGCGCGCTAGACAAATAATAAATTTGGCGCCGCTCTAATTGTTGTTATAGGGCTCAAAAACCAAAAAGATTTGAATATTTTAAAATGAAATCAAGTACTAATATATTGAAAAATGAAAAATTTTAAAAGCAGCCGAAAATTTTTTCATTATTTTTTTTAATGGATCTCATAAGATTTATCTAGTGGCATCCACTAAAGTTGCTTTCATAACTAACTGTAAGCTATTGAACAAAACCCTTAAATAAATATAATGTTACCATCGTAAGGGAATTTTATTTTATGTTTTGAGCGCCCCACAGATTTTCGCGCCTTTAGAAAATAGAAAATGTCCCTTTACCGATGCGTTCTTACGGTTCTGAAAAAGAATATTTTTTTTTATAAACATGTACATAAAGCATACGTTTATGTTCATGTTCATACTTGCGTTCATAAAATACAACAGCTGTATTTGATAACGAATGAAAGAACACTTTTGTTATCCGACTGATTCGGAATCAATGATTTTAACTTTTAGTCAGAAATTTTATATTCTAGAAACTCTATCTTTTTCGTATCAAATAAAATTACAAAAAATATTTAACAGACATCGTTTAAGAACCAAACCATCACGTTATATGATACGCTGTTTATAGTTGTTGCAATGTGTTCAGTAAGTTCTCGTCTATCCCGGAACAGGACCATAAACTGAAAATTTAGCACATTCCCGACTCAGGAATGTGGCTCGGCTTTGTCGGCCACATTTGCCCGGCTTAACGCTGATATAATAATACGAAAATGAGGAAACTTTGGTTTGAATCACTGACATGTCCAGTTCCAGCGACTATCGGTCTATTTATTTTTATGGTGATTCGGGTTGTATCCGATAATTCAGAAATTGGATTTAGTGCGTGTTTTGTAATGTGAAAAGTTGACCGAGTTGACTTTGTTGTTGATGATCGTCATGTGATTTTGAAGTATGGTTGAGTCGATTGAGATGGTTTTAACAAGAAAATTTACAAGAAATATCGATCTGAATTAGAAAATATACAATATGGAGTTAATATTTAAATATTAACTTCATATTGTATATTACATAACATTTAACTTAAGTTAAATGTTGTGTACTCTAAAAAAATTTGCTCGTAAAACCAATGATTGGGAAGATAGTTTTTACAATTATCAATAGTCTTTTATGATTATAACCCATAATCCAAAAACTATTTTTTTTCAAGTTTAGAGAAATGTTTTATCGATAGTTTTAAATTCCAAAACTATCATATATTAATAATATACTATTATTCAATAACAAATATTTTTAAACTAACCAAATTCGAAAAGATAACGTTTAATACACATTTCTCTAACATTGCAAAATCGTCTGAGTACTTTCGAGAACATACAATTTTAAATTTCAAATAAGCATTTGATGTGTCCCGCGTGCATATAACGATCGCATAACACTTACATTTTATACGTAGCATCGACAGTTTTACTATTCAAATTGCAAATGCACTTAATGCATTATTGCCGTATAAAACAAAATATTCATAGTACTCGTAAAGCGACGTAATTCGATTCGAAATATTAACGGTTTGTTTTCATCTCGAAATATAGATAAAAATCGGCTATTATGTATAGAAAAATACCACAAACCGAACAACACAATTCCATCAAAAATATCGGAATCTAACCAAAGAACCACATACCCCACAACCACTCCATTATCATCAAAGGATTCACACATAATGAGAATGCATTGATTTTCAAATGGAACGGAGTGCATAGGCGTAGGTCACCACGTACACGTGAACCTATCGAATGCAAATTACCATGCATTTGTATGCAGTTCTGGTTGTACGTTGATAACGCACTGTCTGCTTGCGAATACCAATTTAGCGGAAACTGTTGTGTGGACTGGCCGTAGAAAAGTTTTCTCGTTATGCTCACAGGCCGACCTCCCCTTTCTCGGGTTCTTGTATATTTGTGATATAGGAGGTTTGTATTCGAATGTAGCCATTTTATTTTTGAGTTTTTCGTTCAATTTTATTTGAATACATTAGTTTTTTTGAGTATAGATTTCTTTGATATATTTATATTTTGTCTTCTTAAGTTCATAATAATAAGCAGTTTTTTTTGAAAT
The DNA here is from genome assembly GCA_028571205.2 of Hydropsyche betteni. NCBI lineage: Eukaryota > Metazoa > Arthropoda > Insecta > Trichoptera > Hydropsychidae > Hydropsyche > Hydropsyche betteni. The sequence continues at coordinate 1,039,962 of JAOXNN020000088.1, read as the reverse complement.
ATTTGGGGTTTACTAATTTTAAGTCAGTTAAAAAGGAGTTAAATACATCAAAAAATTCTGATGCACGATTCCGAAATTACACGGCTCAAAGAAAAAGAGCCGATTGTTTTTTCACTTAAAAAAATGTAAAATTATGCGCTAATGGTATTATCTGGAGCAGGTCGTTATAGTTATAGTTGTTAAATAAAAAATTTCAAAGTATTTTGATGATTTTACAGGGCAAAATTTTGTCACTATACATTTTTTAACATGGTACTCTCTGGGAATTATTCCCATATAAAAAGAGGATTGGGTGTCCTGAAATTATTTCATGCAAAGTAGTTTCAAGTACATCTATCCATTACTCATTCAATATGTCTTATTATTCCGATAACCGTTGTAAACCATTGTATTTTTTAAAGATATATAAAAAGAAAAATTAATAAAAATGTCTTTATAAATCATTGAATAGGCAGTTGCATCAGTGATAATATTGTTATTGGCGACCTTCAATTGTTTTCGAAAAGGTTATCATTTATTAAAGGTTATTTTTGATTAAAATTATTTGTAATTGGGTTGATGAATTAATTATCAATTTATTGAAAAATTATTCTGCATGTTTTGAATCTGTACCCCTCATTTGTAATATTACATGTTTGTATTTCCGTCAAGGGTGAGGGAGGGTGACGATGGCGCAATTCGTTCCCGGAAAGTGTAACCGGAAAAGTGGAAATGATATGAACACTTTTAACTTTGTGAGCTTAAGGAATATATTTTTTTTATTTGCAAAAATAATTTGGTGCTTTTAGTAGAAACAAGGACTTGTTAAATGAGTTGCTTACTTTAAATTGAAATTTTCTCTTTTTAATTAAACACGTTTCGAACAGTGACGTTCTGCAGATACAGATAAATAGTAGCAATGTTGCCTTCCATACTGTAACCTTTTTTCATACACTGAATCCAATGAAAAGTTTCAAATTAAAATGGGAAAATGTATTAGACTTTGTGACGGTCGTCACTCAGTCGGGTGTTGTTGTGGTGACTGCGACCCCTTATTAGGTCACAGCCCAGATGAAACCAGGAAAGGTAGATGTTTCAGGGGTTTCCTTAAAGAAACCAAGGGTTCTCGAGCCGATGACACAGCGTTTATTT
>JAOXNN020000088.1:1028217-1038731 GCA_028571205.2 Hydropsyche betteni | reverse complement strand
ATCTGAACTGTCAAAACTCATCTGTCAAGTTGAAAATACACTTTAACTAGTGAGCACCAGTTAAACTGTATTTTCGTTTGTTGAAGTATACCATAACTAGACAATTTGTATTCAAATAAACTTTATCTAAAATTTCAGACAAAATATACTTTAACTTATAATACAATTTGACTGTAACATACACATAGATATTTATTTGTATGTATTTTGATTGTTTAGTAGTCGATTTCGACAATTGTTACGGATATGTTGCAGATAAAAACTGTGCCATAAAATACATAAGCGTTATCAGCGTTCGACGATTATGTGGAAATATTTTTGTCATAAATATATTATTTTATTTGATTCTTATCATCTGAATTATACCATTTGGGATGGATTCAATGTTGCTTTTCGAAGTATCGATTTTTTTTTTGGCTAAAATTACACCGACTTTATTGCACCGTTGGACGGTTTCACTACGACAAATGAAATCAGACTGACTCTGTTCAAAATCGGCGTTGCCTTTATACATTTTCAACATGTCAGTGATGCCAATCGAAAGGCCAATTTGGATTTTTTTCACTAAAATTTTTCATTGGAAATAATGAAAAGCTAGCAAAAATGTATGTAAAACAATTTCGATTTCAAATGAAGTCAGTTGGTTTTGACTAATATTCTATTAAAACCTCCGATGATTTCAACCGTTCGATCTTTCATTTTCAAAATCCTGACCTATTTAAAAAATAATTTGATTTTTGAATAATTTGATAGTTTGATTTTCTACTACTTTATGTTTAAATGATTTATATTATAAACCATACTAATTTTGAATCGGAATACTATTCATTAAAATAATTCACATCAATAATAATAAGTAATTTTCATGGTCTCTAATACGCATTTTTTCTTTCGTATTAAACCAAGCTTATCAATTAGAATTTTAGTTGTTTAATTTTCAACTCATAAAGCATCACTCATATTTACTTTAAAAAATATTATATTTGAATGTAACATGAAAAGTAAAAGCTTTATACGAAAAAATACATTATTCTGTCAATTAGATGACATTAAAACGCATATTTCATCTCGAGAACGTCCAAACGTCTTCCTGAACTCGTCCGAAATACATATTTTTATGCACGCGATGAAAATAAAATTTGAAATTCCCTTTGATACTTTGACGCCATCGCCTAATTAACAGCAATAAAACGAACAATAAAAAAGTCACCGCGAACCGAACGGAGCGCACAATTTAAATTTCTTCAATCGAAAAAACGAAATACAACCCGAATTTCTCGGAAACGTTCTCGTGTAACACACGCCCTGAACAATTACAGAATATCGATTGCTCCGGCGCAGACAAAAAACAAAGGCTCTCGAGGTAATTACGCTCGAGAGCCGAACATTCCCATTCACGGCGAACATTTATTATAATGAAACTTTCACGACCACCCCGAAAAACAACGAAGAGCGCCTCAGGCTAAAACTTTTAACGCGATTTATGCGAATTTCGCGATCGTAAACACGACCGTGCGAGATGCGTATGGCCTCTCTCATATCGCGTCGTTTCGCGCTTTTGCATTGTGTACGCAATAAAAGCGGGAAAGATCTCGCTTTTGACCTTTGGGGCCGCCGCTGAACCGAAACGCGCACAAGTATTGTTTTATTTTCAGAATAGCGCGCGAAAAGTGCCATGTCTGAAATGTTCAGTCCGTTCGGGAGTGGGCGGAATTTTGCGTTTTTTTGATTTTTCAGCGAGCGATCAATACTCGTGTTCATCGTCATGTTATGAAATGAACCGGTTTTTTCTGTGTTTACATATAAGATTTGAATAAGCTTGAAAATATTTACGTTGTAAAAAAGATAAGAATTTAAGCGTTGTGGGAGCGTTATTGATGAGAATTATTTTGTGTTAGCGAATTAAATATCAACGGGGGCTTATTTTGAAAAATCGTTGGAAATTTAAGGATTAATTTGACAAGTAAAGCCTGAAATATTAACGGTTTCCTTTTATCGCATCAAATTTTAACAAAATTTGCTATGGGCGTTATTACAGGTAAATGCAACATTTGTGCAATTTTGTTTTACATGAAAAATAAAAAATCTTGCATTCTAATTTAAGATCATATACGCAATGCTCAGTTTGGTAAATCACAAAAAAATCATCCTAGAATATAAGAATCAGAAAGTTGCCAATTGAAAAAGTCATTTTGATGCGGATATCAAATTTTGTTTAAATTTCCCAAAAAAGAAAAAAATGCGTTTTTCATGTAAAACAAAAATTACAAAAATGTTACATTTATCTGTGATAACGCTTATTGCAAATTTTGTTGAAATTTGATACGATAAAAAAAACCGTTAATATTTTAGGCTTTATTTATCAAATTAATCCTTCATACGATTTCATACGATTTTTAAAAACAAGCGTCCGTTGATATTTAGGTAAATCGCCAACACAAAATAATTTTCATCAATAACACCGACGCAATGCTTAAACAATTATCATTTTTCTTTATCATAAACGTCCTTTTTAACCACATTGTGACACTCTGGTGTCAGCAATACAAGTCTTTCCCAGCTTACCATGGGTATATCACAAGACAAGACACGTCAACTGTCACATTTGACAGATGACGTTAAACATTCAATTTTTCAACAACACCAACAGAAGAGAACAACCCGCTAATAGATGACATTAAATCTCATAATAAAAGCAAAAAAATTTTACATTTTCATAGAAAACGCGATAATACAAACGTTGTTTAAAATTTATAGAAAATTCAACACAGTCATCAACCTTGACCGATCGATACGATTACACGAAATTCTCAGCACCATCTCGAATCCGAAAATCTCCAACCACCTACCACAAAAGACATTCGCGACTCGCTGGCATGGGTGCACCTAGTTCTAGAAAACTAATTCTCGGAACACGAACAACTAATGTCACGCTTTCGGCACAACTCCAACTCGAAAATTCGCGTTACGCCCGACGTGGACCGGTGCTACGGTAAATTTTCGAAATTCGTTCCCGGAACAATGAGGGGAGCAGATGGGACACGGTGAATACATTTTAATATTAATTATCTGACGCTGCACCGCGTTTAGGGAACGCTTGGCGAATTGGCTCTAATCGAGTCAAAGTTGGTTTGTAGAGAAATTGGTCTTTTCGTGTTGTATGGATGGTGATTGTTATTGTTTTTATATTAGGTGTTATTGATATAGTCTTGGTGGTTGATTTGATAGATGTTCTATCGATTTTGTATGAAAATTGAATGAAGAATGATTCTATGGTTTAATGTTTTGAAATGTACAGCGTAAGATCGGGTGAAGTATGTTTAATATTAATTGATTCGAATTACTAGTCTTGTTTCGGAATCGATTGATTGAAAAGTCAATAGTGACATTCAACCTGGACATTATACTGCGCTATATGAAACCACCATTTTACCTTTAAATATATTGACTTTTAAAGTTCAACGTCACAATATGTCAAAACAGTTAAATCTTGAAAAGAAACTACATACAATTTTTTTTATTGATATCCATATTTTTTTATTTTAATTCCAATACAAAACTACAATCCTACAGTAGAAACTGTATTATCTGAATCGATAAAAAAAAATTATTATTATTAAATTGCTGATTTTACGATTTTGTTATATAACACTTGTCCAAAAATTTATGATTATATGACAAAATGATATTGATTCATGATAAACTCGTCTATGAGGATGATCAAACTAAACTTGTCAAGATTTTATTTTTAAAATAATCTTTGCAACTAATAGAGTGACAGTATTATAATTAATTTTCAAAATAAATTGTTTTATATATAATAAAGCAATGACTATAAAAAATTTGGAGCTAAAAATTTTCTCATGGATGGCGTTAAAAATTATGACTTCATTAATTATTATCTTGGGAATTGATGAACACACAACAATGGTGATTTTATGTTATGTTCAAAAATTTTTCCAGTATCAAGTAATAAAAAATGCTAAAAATTAATAGACTGGAAATACGTTTAAAAAATACTTAAAGGCTGTGTGCATTATGCACACCAAAATTTTCTGAAAATAATTTAATTTAATTTCTAATAAAATCGTAATTATTTTTTTTCGATTATCCAGATTTTTCACTGTCCGGACCATCTCAATCCCCGTTTAGTCTGAATAATCGAGGTTCTACTGTATTTCCATCGCGCAACATTCATCCGCAACAAACACCACTTACTTAATTCAGCAGCTCAAATCAACACATCTTCAAACCCATTTTAATCCCTCCAACAGTCAAACTCAAATCCCAATATTTTTATAGAACCCAATCCATACAGAACCACTCGATATAAACAAGACCCCATAACAATCGCGTGTCACATGAAAATTGCACACTTCCCAGACAGAAACCAACATTGTCCCCACACCATTTACGCGATTATCGGACACTGCAGGACACGTGTTTTCGCACCGATAATACACGTGTACGCCTCGTTACCAAAGTACACGTGTTAATATTGCATGCTTGGTATTGTTTTTTCATGTATTCTAATCAAAAATGTATCGGGAAGTCGCTTTCAAGCATTTAACTGGTGAACGAGTGTCGCGTGTTCGAAGGTCCGATTGAATCGTTGAGAATTTTCGATTGAATTGATTTTATCAATTTTTTTTCGACACGGTTTTCATATTATGATATGGATTGATTGAAGTGTCGTTCGATGTTTTGCGTATATGTAATTGATTTGTTCGAGTGGTTGATGTGTGTCCGAATTGGATGATAGATGATTGTAGGTCTCGATTATTTGTGTAATCGTATTTATTTGATTCTGAAAAAATATATATTCGTAGTATCTTTTAGGGGTTTTTATGTGCAGTTGAAACTTAAACTCAAACAATTCACACTTAATAAAGTTTATTTAAACTGAGTAGTAAATTTCCGCAACTCGCTTAAATCTTTTAGAGTTTCCGAATGCATTTGAATAAAATTCGATGTATTAAATTTCTGCGGAAAATTCTTAGAAACTTACACAATCTCGACTTCACAGACCGATGATGTATTATAATAGCGCATTTTTTCCATACAATCGTATGATGTAACAAAGGTTTTGGATCGCTGCCTCAATCTGCCCAAAGATTTATGTCACTCTCGAATTAAATGCGCCAGGAAACGTGTCACATTATAAATCATGTAAATGTTACATCGCAGTTTTGAATCGCATAAATCTTCCCCGTGGATTATATTATATTGCAACTTTCTCTCTCTCGGAACGATAAAATACTTCGATATTTCGCCATTATGAAAAAAAAAAAACACCCATAAATACAGAATGCGGCCGATCGAAAAATCTCGAATACGCACCACCATGAAATTGTATAACGGCATATAATATCGAGTCGCACCATTACATAATGGAAATATGCGATATTGGTTTTATTACCATAATGGAGCAAGACTCTATACGCGGAATGAGCTGAAAATTTTAACACAGTAAATTTGGAATGTTCCCAAGGAAGTATTGAACGAATCGTGTCGGCTAGGTCAACGGACCAAAGAACCGACTCTATTTTCTTCGCAAACAAAGCCCACTCAAAATATATGAAATGATAATAAAAATGGAGTGAAAAACAACAAAATATCCCTCGGGGGGGATAAAAGGGCGGCTTTTGGACGTGTCCGTCGCAATCAAAAGGACGGAAGGCGAGCCGAAAGGGTCATCAATCAAAACGGGCATAGTTTTTGTTCGGCGGGAAATTCGGCACGGAGAAAATTCGCGGAAAATCGCCGAAGTGTGAGTGGGTCAGATGTCGAAATTGAAATTTCGTCGCGTTCAAAAATCATTTGCCGTTTGATTAATGACTGTGTCGCATAGTTGAGGCGGCAGACGGTAATCGATTGAATTTCAGATTTTTTTTCTGCTCTGAAGTCTTAGGTTTGTGCCAAAATATGTCAAATTGAGAAGTTTTATGTAATAGTTGTGCGCTTGCTGAGTTTCGTTTCGGCTTGCTAAGTGTACGAATAAGTAATGAAATTTGAGAAATCCAATGGAATACTTGAATATAAATGAATCTCTTTTTGACATTTTGTTTGTACATAACAGCCTTTCTTACAAAAAAACAGAACTCTATAAAATATCGTCGCATTATGTAAAATCGACATAATATTTTGAATCGACCTCTTAAAAAATGAGTTGGAATATAAATATAATTAAATAATAAAAGTAAGACCCAATTAAACTACGATTCGAATATTACATTAATAAAACGATTCTGCATAACAATGACTCATTTACATCGACTCAAACTCATTAAAAAGTATAGAATCAAAGTCCGATCGTTCAACTTTTATATGACGACCGCGCTAATGTCCAAACATACGTCTTTATTACGAACCTTCCGTTTAACTACTTTTTTTACTGCCCATAAAAAAAGAACTCGATCAATATGGATTGAATAAATCGCCTGATGATAGCCTCGCTTACCCGATTTTTCCAAAACATACATAATAAAATCACTCTGAGGCCATTTATATACGACCTGTATTGAAATCACAATACCATTTTCGTTTTTTGGCACTCGGTCCCATCGAGAAACGTCGATTTTCTCTACTCTTTTTTCAGCTGAAAAGCGAATAAAACATCGCATTCACAGTCGGATAGACAGGTGGGACGTTTCGAAAGCGCAAACGTATCTTTTGTGCGATTATCAAACGGACACGGTGTGTATTTATAGGCTTTCTAAAAATAATCGTGACCCTTTCGAATCGAAGCTTTGTGCGCACACATTTGCACGTATATGGAGGCAAATCGGTAAAGGGGATCGGGAAATTTGCGGAGTCGTTTTGTTTGATAAAATCTAGAAGTTTCGATGTTAGTTTGTTGCGGGAATTAATTATTCGGTTAGTGCTCAGTTTCTTAAATGGTTAGAGATTAAAAAACTAATCATTAATAAACAGTAAGTGGTCTTTTAAAATTTATAAAATTTGTCGATTGAAATTTTTTTTCAAACAAAAAATTAAAATGCATTTAATAGAAGTTTGAATGTTAAATTTCTAGTTTCTTAAATTAATCTAAAATTAACCGTATTGTATATATTGTGTGTATTTACTAACCGTTAAATTTAGTAACTGACCACGTGCACAATGATCAGTGGTTATTGACTGTATATTACTCATTTACAATTATGATATATCTCAGACAATAAATTTAATTTATTGGACAAAATATGAATTAGTTACCAACCAAGTAAATACGAGTCATTTATAATTTACAGTGTTTATTATTTGGGATTGAAAATTTTTGTACGGTTGAATCGTTAAAATATGAAATGAATGTAACATGTCAAACTTTTTGTGAATAAAAAGTTTCAGTTATGGAAAATTTTAGTACGCTTAAAAGCTTTCGTGTGAAGTTTAAGTGCTATTTACTATTAAAAAATGGCTCGTGATTCATTTTCGAAATTAATATTTTATTACAAGGCCAAAAAATAATCTTTTAATAATTACTCATATAACAAAAAAATACTCGAATATTCTTTTCGTTTCAAACAAATTTTCCGATAACGCATCCATCGACACACCAACCAGCGTATAATATAAAACATTCAAACGTATTCTGAAAATATCGCGCGCTAATTCTAAAAAAAAGAAAACACACATTTACACAGTAATCGAAAATAAAAAGACATGGAACTGCACAAAAATCTCACCATGAATATTAGAAATACACCGCCACAGCCTGAATAATACATCGACGTGTCCATCATAGTCGTCCAGACGTCTACAGCCCCGCTTTTACGATGTTTATAAATAATTTGATGGGTTAACACGGCGGACCTTAGGAGGTCACGGTGTTGTGCTCGCAGCTTTCTCATTCGAAGAGGAAAGGTCACCGTTGGCCATTTTCCAAATGTGAAAAAATGAAAAGAGCTTTTTTTCGCTGTATTCTCGAATGCTTTATACATTATGTATTTTGTTCTCGGATGATAGATGGTTTGTGTATCGGATCCCGTGATTTATGTACGGAACGACGCGGCCGAGCACGTGTTTTCTTTCTCGCCGATCTAAAGTGGATTAATAGCGGGAAACTTTATCCTTTTGCGTCCCGAAATAAATATTTCCTTCCAGGAGCTAGCATATGTTGTTTTAGAAAGGTTCTGTATTGTGGACGTGTGAAGTTTTCTGTTTTTGTTCTCGCACGACCTTAACAGAAGTTTTCTTTTTGGTGCATCGGGAAAATCGATTTATTACTTTTGTGTTAATGAAACGTCCATATCTTATCAAAATGTTGATTTACGATACAATGTTAATATTTGCATTGTTTATCTATCATGCTATACATCGAAAACAATTTATTTTGTATCAAGTCGAAAGACAGAGCTTTCGCGGTTATTATACGCCCGAGTTTTTTTAAATTATTGGTATTTAATTAGATGTTACGACGATAACGCGCCCGTTACGCATAACAAAAAGGAAATTAACAAAGCCCATTCGGATCGTAAAGGCGGAAAGCTCCTGTGCGGTTTCCTTGAAATTAACGGAACGAACGTATTGCGTCACGAAGCTTTCACATTAACGACGGCCACTCGGAAAAACGCACGGAAATAAAACAAATTATTTTCAAAATATTGAATTTTCAAGTTAAATTTACAACACTAATCGAACCAACGAGATCTTTATCGGAAACTTTGAGGTTTTTCTTTAAGCGAAAATTCGCTTTGTTTGAAAGCGTACGCTTTTCCGAATACAAATGTAAAGGTTTGAATCAATTTGTTGATTGAGTTGAAAATTTATATTATGATAAGCAAATATTTATGAATATCTATTTCAATATACCGTGTTCTCCTGAAAATAAGACCCGGTCTTATATTAATTTTGTACCCAGAAATCGTGCTAGGGCTTATTTTCAAGAATAAAAAAGTTTATGCATACGACAATTTGTACTCCTTTGTATGTAATATCTCATTCAACAATGGTTGAATTCAACAATAAATAAATAGTTTAAACGCTTTTTTTTAATAAAATACAAAGTTTATTAATTAATGAAAAAATCGCAGGATCAAAAATCGAACAAAAATATGCAAATATAAGTTTTAACAAAAATTTAACTACATATATACAGTCAATGATATAAAAAAAATATATATATTCGTACAAAATCATAATTTTACGTAGGGAACACCGATTCAGAAACGCTGAGATAACCAGTCACAAGTACCACGTTGTCGAACATTTTCTCACTAGGTCTCATTTTCGGGATAGGATGGAAAAAATCCTTAAAATCACGGTAAAGCTTATTTTCGGGAGAACACGATACGTGAGTTTTCATTGATAAAATAAATGTTATATATAATTTTCCGATCATCTGTTCCCCTGCGACATTTTCGATTCAAAAAAAATTCAGCAGAAATTCAACACGAAACCAAAAATAAAAACCTTAAGGTCGTCCACGATGATCTTACAGGTAGCGCTTTATAGCACGTGCAGCTTTTCCCGCCGTCGAATCGATAGCGCGCCGCTGGACGGGGGCGCGCTGTACGCGTCAGGCCGGGGGCGCAGTCTCGGGCGCTGCGGTCGCGGGGGCGGCGCCTCGCCCGGGGCGCAGGGCGTGCGGGGCGTCGCTGGCGCCCCCTCGCTCCGCGGGCTCTCGGCCGGGGCGTCGGGGGCGCGGGTCGGCGCGCTAGTGCGCCGCCCGTGCCCTGTGCGCCCCTGCGCCTGCGCCCCCCGCAGCGCCCGGAGGTGGGGCGACGCCCCCGCACTCCATACGCGCTCGATACGCGCAGCATCCGTCCGCGAGCGGGCCGGAGCGCACGCCTCTCGTCATTGCCGTTTCTTATTTCGAGACGAACGACAATTCTCACTTTCTCCCCATATATTTGTTTGTGTGTTGCCGTTTCAGGCCAACACCGTTCGACCGATCGCCACTAAAATTGACGTGTATATGTATTTTTTTGTCGAGAACGTTGTTGTATCGTCAAAGTCGTTTGATGGAAAAAAATCAGTACTGAGAGTCAAGGATTTGAAGATTGTCGAATTTAGTTCCCTCGGTTACCACTTCATAGAATCATACATATCAAAGTATTATGCCATGCTTTATGCTTTTGTTTTAATGAATTTAAATTTAAAAATAATTTGATTTAAAATTTAAGACCCGAGCAACGCCGGGTACTACCGCTAGTCTATCTATCTATCTATCTATCTATCTATCTATCTAAATATATATGTATATATATATTTTTTTTGTTTGTTTGTTACCGTTTCAATAACACCGTTCGACCGATCGCCATGTAAATTGGCATGTATATGTATTTTTTTGTGAAGAAAGTTTTTAGCATCATTAATATAGGGTGACCATATTTTCCGGAATCCAAAACAGGACGGTTCGCAAAAAAAATGTTCCCCCACCCATATAAAACAAATATTTTTTGTCGAGAAGGTTTTTGTATCATTAAAATAGGGTGACCATATTTCTCAGAAACCAAAACGGACGATCCGCAAAAATTAAATTAAAAAACTAATTTGATTTAAAATTTAAGTCC
>JAOXNN020000088.1:1004619-1028117 GCA_028571205.2 Hydropsyche betteni | reverse complement strand
CTATAATGTCATGTTTTTATTTTTTTTTCAAATATATTTGAAAAAAAAAAAACAAATAACTTGTAAAAATATCAAAAAAAAATGAGAAAAATGAAAATATTTCATTTATTGGTTTCCTAAATTCTCCCCCTATAATGTCGAACCTATCTTGACGTTATAGGTGGGATTATTGTATCAACAAATGATGGAATTAAAAAGTTTCAGAACTTATTTACTTACATATTTCATGTCCAAGGTAATACAAAAGAAATATACGAAACAAAATTCAGTTAAAAGACAAATAAAAACGAAGTGAAGTAAGTAAACAAAATCAAATAAAATTAAAAATAGAGAGTATCATATAAATACATCTGAACTACATTGAAAAAAATAATAACGAAAACATTTATAAATAGATTAAAAATAATTTATTATATAAGTAAATTGAGGTATTAAAAAACTTCATTGATAAAAATATAATAATTATAAAACAGATATTTGATTTATTGATTTATTTTCATGGATTCTTTTCGTTTGTAGATTGTAAAAGAAACGCTCCCCTATTCATTCGAGTCACTTTTGCTACAAATGGTGCTTTCTTTTCTTTTTGTGGAGTTTTTGATTTTTGATTTTTTTGCTTCAAAGCTATATTTTTCAGTTTCTCACTTCTTTCAGCTTTTACAGTACTAGAAACATTTTTGAATTGTATCTGTTTTTTATTTCTCGGGGACTTGGTTCTCAAATTAATTTTCATCCAAGCTGTAATCATAATTACATAAAAAATAAGTTTTTGTGCTAATATGATAAAAAAAATTACTTGCTTTTGGAAGGTTTTTTTGGATCCAACTTATCCACTGGCGTTTCTAATATTACAGAATCATCATCATCATCTGCGAAATAATTTTTACTATAAAATGGTTTCTTTACTTTTCATTACTTTTTACACCAACCTATCTCTAAGGCTTTTTCAAGCTCGTGAATTTTCAAAATTCTAAAACTGAAGCAATTTTCCCGCTCCAATCCTGAAATTGTATATCCTGAAGGAATGGCCAATCCAATTCTATCTCCACTAAAAAGTTCATAGCAACCAAATTTATTCAACTTTTTCGAGTTAATATAAGTCCCGTTCCCCTAAAGAAGTTTAAAAAAATTTAATTTAAATATTACGTATTACGAAATATCATATCTTGATTATAGAATTATGTAAATATTACTTAGGAAAGGTAGTTGAGTTTATAAGACTAAGATTATAATCTAATACCGAAAAGTCCATAATGAAGCCTTTATTTGAATCTTTCGATACGAATATTTCACAATGCCTCTTCGAGATTCGTACATCGTTGCACACAATATCACAAGTCGGCATTCTACCCAGCTTATATTTTTCTCCGTGGGTCATCTTAAGGCATTGCTTGGGATAATTATCCCTTTCGATGAACCAACCACTCATTTCTTCCTTTGGAAACAAACAATTTCGATAAACTCAAATAAAAACTATGGATCAAAATATGTGAAAAATACCAAATGTTTATTTTTTGCAGGGAAAACTGAAGTACATCGCGCCATTAATTGTTACACTTTTAAACTACCGTCAAAAAATCAAGCTATATGTCATTTTGTCAACTATGCGTGTAGCCAACTTTACGATAGGTTTTTTCGGTAACCAGTAGATGAACACAGGACAGTCGAACACGTGACATTTGGCGTGACGTGACAGTTGAAAACAGCGATAATTTTTTTTGCGGTTTGTATTCAATTGTCGCTTTGTTCAACTGTCATGGGTTCAAGTAAAGCTTGTTCAATTGTCATAAGTTCAAGTAAAGCTTGTTCAACTGTCATGTGTTCATCTGTCATGGATTCAAGTAAAACTTGTTCAATTGTCATGTGTTCATCTGTCATAGAATCATTTCGTTCGTTGTGTTGCATGATTTGTGCTGAGGAGGTTTATCGTGATTTTTTTAGTTATCAATATAGGCGATAAAGAATTTACAGAATGAATCATTCGTATAGTAGTGTGATTCGGAAGAAAACAACATCGATGCGATTCGAAAACGAAGTGCGATTTGACGAATGCCGATTTTGCATTATTTATTGTGACTACACGTACGTTGAAATGAAATAATTTATTTTATGAATCTTATTTTCACTCTTAATTTTCAGTTTGTCGTGTTTGTTGCCGAGCAATGAAAATCATCATATTTTCCCAACTTGATAGTTGAAGTAACTCGATGATTAAATTTTGTGACGTTATCGTTTTTTTTTAAGCTATCTTGAATAGTTTCCGTTTTGCGACAAATTTTAATTTGATTAGAATCGCGAAGAGTTATCGGACGAGCGAAGCGGTCATATTTAGTTTTTTTTTTAATGCCCGGAACGTTTCAAAATAATCGGGACGGGAACCGCAACCCGATAACTACCTTCGAGAATCGAGAACGGGGTCGCTCACTTTTGGAACGAGCGGCGTCCGAATCGGTGACAAACGAAGGGTGACCGTTTGTTTAAATTTTCGTGGACGATTTTAAAGCGATTGAGAAATTAGAAAAAAATATCTCGATCATGAAACGGAAGGTCGTCGAAGAAAATCGAATCGAGATTATCGTAAATTATTTTTGTATACAGTTTGCGTTTTAAGTGCAAAGTCAAAGTATTTTCTACACACTCGGAATTTTTTGTGAATTAGTTTTTTTATTATTTAAAAATATTATTTTTTAAACGGTGTCAAATCAACGTCGCGTTTGTGCGTCGCATAATTTTGGCGATCGAATTTGCGTATTCGATTACATATTGTCAATAGGTGACTAACTCCAAGATGCGAAGCATAAATATTTACGAGTACTGATTGTTGTTTACATATCTGTTTCAGATCGGTCGTCCGAATCCGCGATAAGTGAACGCGAACCGAGTGCAACGTTATCTAAACGACCGTTCGGCAAATCTGTCCTCGATTTAAAAAAACGTTCTATCGTACATTTTATTCTTGTATACGGGTTCAAATAGGGAGACCGTATTTCCCGGAACCCGAAACGGGACGGTCCGCAAAAAATTTTGCCCCACCTATATAAACAAATATTTTTCTGTCGAGAAGGTTTTCGTATCGTTAAAATAGGGTGACCATATTTCTCGGAAACCAAAACGGAACGGTCCGCAAAAATTAAATAAAAAATTCGATTCGATTTAAAATTTAAGTCCCGAGCGACGCCGGGTAATAAATGAATAAAATTCGAAAACGCTCAACTGTTTGGGTCCATAATTTCAAATGTTTGTATTCCTCGATTAATCAAATGAAAAACGGCAGCCATTTTTATCGGTCGCAAAAGTAAAGGACCGCCGTATATTAGAAAATCGAAAAATTCACCAACTAACGACGAGCGGACGTCGAAGAGAACAAACGAGTCGACGTTCGAGCGGGGATAATCGTCTATTCGCCGAAAAAACCGGGATCGCCGCGAGAAACTTGTTCATTATCCGGCACCGGGCATAGACGGAGCGCCGCGGTCGGAGCGGCACCGCGTGGCGTCGCGACGGGGGCCGGCGGGCGGCCGAGTCGCGAGTCGCGCGTCGGTCGCCGCCGTCGCGTGTTTTGCGTTTTGGCGCGCGATGCCCGCGTCCGTGGTGTCGGCGTCCGCGGGCGTCTCCGGCGCCCTGCGGCTGGCGCTGGCCGAGGACGCGCCCCCGCAGCACCCCGAGGGGCGGCTGGAGGCGCGCCTGGGCGGGGGCGCGCGCTCCTCCCTGCTCGCGCCCGTGCACTTCGAGGAGGCCGGCCACTACCACCACCGCCACCTGCTGCACCCGCTCAAGACCAAGTACCTGCTGCTGATGCCGGACGACGCGCACGAGCCGGCCGCCGACGCCCACTCGCACGCCGGTAAGCCGCCCCCTTTGCACTGTCTGATCCTCCGATCCTCCGATCCTCGCTCCAGGACCGCCTACAGCCTTTCGCTGAACTGCCGAAACCCTCCGACGATGGAGTCTGTTCTCATGCCGCGCCGCACCTAACCTCCGTCGCACATAACCTGCGACTAGGGTTGCCAACATTTTTTCGGCGGGATACCGTGTTTCCCCGAAAATAAGACCCGGTCTCATATTGATTTTACACTCGAAAACTGGACTAGGTCTTACGTTAAAACCGTCTTTCAAATCACTTTTTTTATATAATTAAAAAAGTATGCAATGTAAAATATAATGACAAAGTACGTGCAGTATATCAAAAAATTAATAAAAAAAAGTCAAATGCAACCAAATAAAAAAATATTTTCGAAATAATTGTCATATTATTGTTTTTTATTTATTAATATTTGTTATGACTTATGATAGAGAAGCGTCAAAAAAGTTAAGTTCACACGTTGTTCCCGGACAGCTACTCTGTCTAAATTAATCACCTTCTTACCTTTAGGTTACGTTAGTTCTGTTCTCAAAATTCGAGCGAAAGCCAGAGCAAAGCAAAGCCAAACGTGGCTCGTTTGATGCTAAATTTAAAATAAAGCTAAATTAAAATTTAAACAAAGACGCATATCGCCGTGCCGGAGAATTGCCGCTCGAACACATTCATACAACGTCAATGCAATGTTTTTTTTCACTAAGTCTTATATTAAAACCATCCTTAAAAATCAAAGTAGATCTTATTTTCGAGGAAATACAGTATACCATGTTTCCCCGAAAATAAAATCTATCATGATTTTAATGTAAGACCTATTCCAGTTTTCGAGAGTAAAATTAATATAAGACTGGGTTTTATTTTCAGAGAAACACGGTAGTATTTTTAAACTAAGCTATAAAAAAATATAGTACCCTTTAAACAAATATAGTATTTTATGGAAAAGGCGGGAAAAAATAGATACTTGTTCGTTACTCATTTATTTTTACAAAAAGTATGTTTTTTTGCACTTCTTGCATTTTTTAATAAATTTTAATTTTAAATAAAAATGTCATACTTTATGAAATTCAATTTTTACATCAAAATAAATCAAAAGCTCATTTTTAATTAATAATTCGTTCTTCTCGCCGCTTCGAATTCATAACCGAAAATATCTTTTCTGTGAATGCCGAACTGGCCAGAATAGAGAGCAGGATTGAAATTATTTTAAATAAGTTTTGCAAGTTATTTTCAGTATTATTAAAATATGCTATCATTTTTGGCATGTGATTTTATCCATAAACTCACCGCAACCTTTTACTTTTGTAAAGATTTCATTTAATATTGTTATTTCAGAGTAAAAGTTGTCCATTTCAATATTCAATTAAAGACTCATTTCATTTGTGTAAAATGAAAGATCTGTTTTTTAGGTTTCGGTGTTCAAAATATAGTATTTTTGCGTACTATATATTTCTTCAACAGTTTTTAGTATACAGACCTGAAATATTGTACAATACTATATGTTATAGTACGGTTAGCAACCTTACCTGTGACTGTCTTCTGATTTTGCAGTTTCCGTTTCAGGCAAAAGTGACCAGGAGAACTCTTTGCCGTCTCCGAAGAGGGTGCTGTTCCCGCTGACGTCGGTGAGGCACGGCTTTCGCCAGGGGTGGCAAACTGGCTCGGGGATGCAGAACATCGGGAACACTTGCTATTTGAACTCGACGCTTCAGGCGCTCTTTCACGTTTCAGCGTTCGCGAATTGGCTCATATCTGAAAACCACGGCGACAAGTGCAGCCAGCAGAGCGGTGAGTTTGATTTTACGTTTTCTTTTTTTCGGGTTTGTATGTTTTTTTTATTCGCGTACAATTAGTCCGAGTCTCGGATATCGTTTGAGTGTTAATTTTTGTATTCAGAACGCTTCTATTGACATTTGAACAATTTCGATTCAAATTGACGGTCTGGTATTCATGTGCACTTTAAGTGTATAAATTATTTATTTTTTGTTGACAGTTAAATATGCCTCAAATTTAATCTTTAACATCACCCGCACCAAATTATGTATATTAGCAACATCTAGACGTGTTTATTTCCACTTTCTTTTCAGAAAAACTGAACGTGGGGACGGTCAGCAAAGACCATATTTATGTAACGTCTCAGTCGATCAAAAGTCTGAACGTATCTTATTCGATCGAGTGCTCAGGTCATAAATATTTTAAAGGTGTCGCTAGTTTGAGGCAATAGCAAAACGGCCCTATCTCACTCAACTTATTTCATGTGTAATTTATGCATTAAAAGTTTGTAAATTTACGTACCTAAAATGCAGGATTTGCAACAGTTTTATTTACTCTTAAATTATGAAATGAAAACATAATTCTGAAAAACTCTTTTTTTATATTTTTTAAAGAACCGAGAAAAAATAAGTTATCGTAGGGAAAACACAGATTGAGGGCTTAGAATAAATAAAAAAAAACGTATTTTTGAGACAAATAAAAATTAAATACAAATAAGAAAATATAAATTGTATCCCCACAATATCTTGAATCTTTATTACATCAGATAGATTTTCGCTCGTCGTTATTTTGTTTTGTTTTTTCCCTTCAGGAGGATGTATTATATGCGGAATGAGAAAAACCCTCATCGACACGCAAAACTCCGGCGGATCGATTAAACCGTGGCAAGTGCATTCTAATCTGAGGCTCATTTGTCGTCACATGATTCCGGGGAGACAAGAAGACGCTCACGAGTTTTTAAGGTACGAAACGTTCGATAAGAATCAATTCGTCTTTTTTCCATTTTTTAATTTGTCGATTAATTTTTTCAGGTATTTGGTCGAGGCCATGGAGAAAACATACTTATCACAATACGATTGCAAGCAACTCGATCAATATAGCAAAGAAACCACCCCGTTGAATCAAATTCTCGGCGGTTATTTGAGATCTGTAGTCAGATGCTTGGCTTGCAGTAGAGTTTCTACGACGTTCCAACACTTTCAGGATCTTCTCGTAGACGCAAGGAAGGCGTCCACTATAGACGAAGCTTTGGAATATTTCTTTTCGAGAGAACGTCTCGAAGACTTAGGTTACAAATGTGAATTTTGCAATAAGAAGGTATTGCTTTTTTTAAGTGTACAATTATCTGTGACAGTTTGAACATTATAAACATATTTTTATTGTTTTCAGGTATCCGCTACTAAACAATTTTATATAGAACGTGCTCCGATGGTATTGTGCATAGCGTTGAAAAGGTTTTCCATAACCGGCGGAAAGTTAACTAAACACGTTCAATTCAAACAGCGATTATCTTTGAACAAATTCATGTATAACCAAAATAATTCCCAACAATTAGTGAGTATCATTTATTAGAATATAGTTTTCTCAACGCAAAAGAGTCGAATGTTGGATAATTTTTATTTTTTTATTTTTCAGGGTTATCGTCTTGTATCTTTAGTCACACATCTTGGTCAGTCACAGAATTGCGGTCATTACACTGCTGTCGGTTACGGTCCTTCAGGTTCTTTTTACCAATTCGACGATAGTTGTGTTAAAGAAATTCCTATATCGTCAGTCCTAAACACAAATGCCTATATAATGTTTTATGAACTTTGTTCGACGACAAACAGTCCGAACAAAAATAATATGAAATCCGCTACACTCTCTTCTAGTCAAACATTGAAAGAATCAAAGGAAAACATACCAAATTCAATTGGACCTTTGACTCTTAAACCTTTTAAATCGATTCCATATGAAGTTCATACGAATAAGGCAAACGGTGTTCCTGAGAGTCATTTGAGTGATCAAGAGAAAAATGCTTCTTTCAAACCCAAGTCACTGGGAAATATTTTATTTTCTAAAACATCTAACCATAAAAATAATGAAAATGGAATAAGTGATTCCTTGAAAGAAAAGAATAATTTGAGTACTTTGAAAAGTAGCGAGCAAAAAGTTAACGGTTCTTCTAACGGCAATTATGTCTTAAATAAAATAACTTATTTTAATTTGAATAGTTCAAATTCATCCTGTGAGAATGCAAACAATTCCCAAAACGGGAAAACATCCAAGGGTGCATTTAACAACTCGTCTACCACTAACGGGAAATTGACAAACGAGAAAAATTCTAAATCATCAAACGACCATAAGTCGCATTACAATCAAAACGGTGAACAAAAACATGCGATTCAAAACAAAACGATGAACGGCAATCATAAAATTGAATCCAAAACTCACGAGAGCAAATCTCTCAATGGACAGAAAGCATCGTATTCTTCAAATGGCTCTTTGATCGATTCAAATTCAACTAGAAATATTACTAAAAAATCTAGTGCATTGAACGGATCAACGGCCAGTATTTCTTCGCTTGTGCCTTATGATTCTGATGGTGAAAATCAAGACGATAGTGACGACGAAAAGAACATTAGTGTTAAAAATGGTGTAGACAATTTGACCACGACAAAAGCCACGTCGCAAGGGTGGAAAGTTTCACTTGAAAAACCTGACGAAAGGATAAGTGTCAATACCCCAAAAAGTCAATTAAATAACAATAGGTAAATTGATAGAAAGTCAGTTTTTATTTTATCTTTTTGTTGCATTGTGTTGAACCGGACGTAATTTCAGGTCTTCTAGTTTGGAAGAATCCAAAAATAATTCATCCAGTTCTCAAAAAGAGAAAGAAACAACTGGTCAACTTCAACGTTTATCTCATCGTGGATATGGAGCTCCCGTGAGTTCATGGAATGGCACCCATGCCCAGTTAAATCGACAAGTAAGGAATATGTTTATACTATTTCTTAGTATTTCAATTTCAAATAACTATTCTCTTTAATGTATTATTTTTCTTCAGTAACATCGTGTTTTCATGTTGAAATTCATGTATATTTTTCAGGTGTTTGAAGATAAAAAGTGCGAACTGAAAAGAGCCGCTGAAGCTGATGATGAAATGGACAGAGGACGAGTGAAGAAAGTTAGATATAACAATTACAACAACAAATACTATAACGGACGTCATAACAATTACAATCCTTTCCAGGTTCATTTTTTCACTATGATTGCTAATAAGCGCTTTTTATTCATCTATTTCATGTTTTTTTTATTATTACGTTTATTACAGGACGGTCAAAATCATATAAACAAATGGGGCAGCAAAAATGGATTCAAAAATTTCTATCATTATAATCGCAGTTTCAAACATAAATCCAGAGGAAGGTTCCGTTCTCACTATTCACGCCATCATTCCAACAGTCATTACCATCAGCAATACAACAGAAACCACTGACAGCAAACAATTGCATTGTTAAATTTAGTAATACGTTTAATTTACATATAGTGTTTATAGACTTTACTTTTGCATTTTTTAAGTGTAATTTTTAAATAATTTCAAATGTGTTAGTCCTCCTTTAGTTATAATGATTTATTAATGGATACATTTTGCCTTTGTATGAAAACCATACTTTATAGTTGTCAACTTATCAGCTTATGTGTAAAATTGAAGAATATACTTGCGTATAATTAATTCACATTGCTCAGTTGTTTCAAGAATCCTGTTTTTTAGTTTATTTTATGTATATTTTAGTGTGACTACTTTGTATTATAAACATAGAAAATTATTTTTGATGACATTTTTATACATATGTAAATTATTTAATTGAAATGTAGGCTCTTTGGATGAGCTTTTTAGTTGATTGTAAATAATTGAAATGAGTCATTGAAAGCGCATTTAAAATTCCTATTAATATTTTTAATACATCAAAATATTTTGCTTTAAAACACAAATGTACTTTACGTAAAAAGAGTGTTTGAAATCTTAATCAATGTGACTTTATCACATTGGATTTTTTATTTTCCTTTTGCACTTATATTTGTATATTTGCAATTTTCTATATATATATATATATATATATATCAATTTTGTTAGTACAAATTAGAAAAATGTATATATATTTTCCCAATTGTAAATAGCATTGTTGTTTAATTAAATTTTCATCACATATTTCACTCATTAACACAAAGAGCATTTAAATGATGAAAGGTTTCGTCTCATTTATTTTATTTGCAATTTCATGGCCAGAACATTATTATCTACTAATATATTTATTTTTTGCCAAACATTTTAGTTTCATTCATTAAAGTTTATTTTGCTGTAATATTGATTGATAAATTTGCATTTTATGTATATTTTAATTTTAAGCGTAGCAATAAGTTTTGAAATGGAAAATGCAGGTGATACAATATGTTGATTGTAATGTAAATAGTGGAATAATGTGTATTGTGAAAACGTTTGTCAGGTTTGACAATCGACTGAATATGTAATCTATGAGGACATAATATGCACAATAAAAATTATTTAAACCATATAGACAAATATGGTAAGAGAAACGTTTTGTTTTATTTGTATGATATAAAAATTTACAAGTGAAAGAAATTTAATTAGAATAATTTAGTATATTTAAAGAAACAAAGAATAGGAATACATTTTTATTATTTTTTCAAACATCTTCGGGTGTTACCGCTTCGCTGGAAGGCTGCGTTTCTTTAGGAATGTCAGAAGGAGTAGTATTGTCGGGTTTATCCTTTTCTGGAGAGCACAGTTCAACGATGTTATATTTTTTGAATTTATTGTAGTCCTGTAATACACTCATCATGCATACACCTTTGAGCACTTCGACGATAACTGTAAGTTTAGGATTAGTAAGGTCTACTTTATGTTCGTTATTTTTTGCTGTGACCATATCTGCAAATTCTTTAATTATCGTATCTCTGGATACTGAATTATTGTATCTTCTGTTGAAAACTATACAGAACGTCGTCGGTTCTCCAAGAAAGTATTTATCAAACAGCTTTCCTGCTGCTTCAAGTATAGTGGTAATTGTCACACCGCACGTCACTTCTATAGGGATCATTCTTAATAGGAATCGAGTTTTCTGCAATTTAGTTTCAGCTATATGTTTGACAATAGTGTATCCCAACGAGACAGGATCTTCGACATTTCCTTGGATAAATATACAATTGTTGACATTGGTAACTAAAGAATTGAATCTCCTCGGTTTGTTTTCGCGTTGTTTCATAGCACCAATATACGACTGTAGCATTTCGGAAGGATCCTCGCTCTCTGGTTCTACAGTTTCTGTTGGAGGGACTTCAGACGGATCGGGCGGAGCGAATTCATTGAGTAAATTGTAAGCTTCGCGTATACAGTTTTTTTCTTGGAAGTTGTTGCATGTGCAAAAGAATCCTCGTGCACCCGACTCCAGTTGTTGAACATGAGATTTCTTTCCGGAAGACCACCAGCTGTTGCCTCCGCCCCTACCGCCTCGACGGTTGTGGTTGCTTTTGAAGGCAGAGCCTCTCGTGCCGCGTTCGCCTCTTTCGGACATTTTCGATACGCGAACTGTCAAACGTTGGACAAACACGTGCTGCGAGACGCCGGTCAATTGCCAGTCTTGCCATACTTTGTAATGTTGCACAATTCGATCGGTGCCTAAACACTGACAATGTGACGATTATCCAATTGATGCTTTATTATTTTCCCTTTAATACTATATATTCCGAAATTTTTCACGGATTGTGCTCTTTGTTGTATGCTCACAATCAGCGTCGTAAGCACTACTAGCTAGTGTCGTAGTTATATCAGAATTAAAAACACGATCAATATTCAATAATCATGACTGAGTTTATTTATCACTTAAGTACCTATAATGTAATAAATCTTTTTTTTTTACATTATTTTTAATTACTATAAAATTAAAATGTAGTTTCTCAAATTCTGTTCCGGAAGCAACTGAAAATTATTGTACTTAAAATATTTTTATAGTCACCAAATATTTGTAGAGAAGAATTAAAATAATTATTTCAAATTTTATTGAAAAACATTATCGTACGTAGCTCTGCCTTGTCTGATTGTAACTACAGAAGAATTTCACTAATCCGGCACTATTAAAAACTATACTTTCGGACTATTGGATTATAGAGAAAAATTCATAGTAAATAAAATAAAGCATTTCATAAAGAGAATATAATGCATGTATTTGTGTTCATGTTCGACAGGTTTTTTGTAACTGGAACATATCTCACAATTAACTAATTAGGTACATAGTTTTAAGATAATCCTTAATTGAGGTCTGTTTTTCTGCAACTTGTAGTTCTTGCTTAAAAACCTTTTTTCGCATGATTCGAAAAATTATAATATCTTAACTACATTATTCTTACTTGAAAACAGCAGGTAAATACGTACGCACGTGCACGTGATAAGTTTTGAGGTTAGACTGCTAGACGACGACGGAGCGCATACGCGTAGAGGGGCGAGGGAGGTTCGGGCGGAGGGTGCCGGATTATTGGACGTATCGGTCTATTGAAGTGCCGGATTAGTGAGATTCTACTGTATTTATTACGTAAGCGAGAGCGCGTCCCTCTATCGCATATAGGTAAACCAGCCACAGGAAAGAGTTTTCTTTGTAGTTAAGTTGGGGGGAAAATGAATACTGTTTTACCGAGTAATAGTGGTTTATTAGATTGTATATATACAGATGGAATTGCGTAGCAGTCGCACAATTTCGTACACACCCAACAAACATACATTAATTATGATATATCTAGAGAAACATACAATATATTTAATATAGTGCGTGGAAAATAATTGATATAGATAATTAAACCTTCAGAAATAGTTAATTTTGGTCCGATAATTCACGAAGATATACTTTTTCTCAATATAAAAATCAATTATTTGATGATTGCCAATGTACATTATATTTATATTTCTTTCCATAATTTGTAATAAAATTTCAAATTTCTTACAACATATAAATAATTTTGCCCAAGCATTCAACTATAAGCACATATAATTATCAAACATATTTTTAACTATTCAGAGTTTTCAATGGGAAAAATATACATTGAAATAAAATTTGGTGCTCGACAAATACTATTTGATGAAGTCGCTTGAATCGAAGGCATTAAAAGGTGAAGAGATAGTTAAATATAATATTTCATCAATGCGACGAAGGGCAAAATGAAACATCAACAATGATAAAAATAGCGTGTTCTCACAGCCAAGATACATATTTACAGAATTTTTGCAGTATTTTAAGACTAAGTGTTGAAGTAAAAAATCTGCCTCTTTAATCCAAATGGTGAGAAAGGAAAATTCGACAAAATCATCGTAAAAAATCTATGTGTCATAATGGATTAGGTTTCTAAAGCAATCAGTCTTAAATACGACAAAGTAACGACAGTTTTCATATTTTAGCATTAATTGTATCAGAGAAGAATGAACATAGACAATAAAGTAGACATAGTAACATTAAGGTAGCCTTAAATTTATTGTCGGTAAAATTTTGTGTCACTTCGAATAATCTTGAACATATTGAAATTTACCGCACATATTGAAATTTTCATAATATGATCATGAATGACACAAAATAAGCCTTTTTGTTATTATATAATAATATTAGTGGATTGTCGTATGACGTATGTGAAAGTTGATTCGATGAACACTCTATTGGGCTGCGAACCTCATTTTTTGCTTTTTGACAAAGTCGATCGCTTGCTTATCCATCACTCTTGATTCCAATATTTGAAGGATTGGATGCTCTGGAAAATAACACAAAAATACGTTAAAAAATTTAAATTTACTTATTCGATAAAAATATTCAAAAATTACGTCTATCGTGTTGTTGCATCAACGGCAAATCGACTTGTTTAAGGCCGTGAAAATTGTCCACGTTCGAAGAACTGTCAGCGACTCCTGGAATATGAGCCAAAGAAAAGAAGGCTTCTCCGGCGAAATCGTTAGCGGTTATAACATCGTGATCCATCACCGTGAAAGCGATCATGGCACCTTCGAGCAAACACTGCTCCAAAGTAACAGAAAACTCGAAGCACTCATCGAATATCGGATTGAGCGTTTTCTGAAAACAAAAAGGATGAATTTCAGACAAATTTTCAGGTCCACTTTTAAAGCAGACACGAAATCACCTTGTGGACATTAGTCTGCTGTTCTGCACAATGGGAAAACACTCTCCTAGGAAGCAGTTCGACTATGACGAATGGATCACTGAAGCCGTTCGGATCTAAGGGCAAGACGTCCCTTGCGGACAAAACTTCGACACAGAGCGAGTCGTGATTGAAGTAGGCTCTGTAAGTGTGATAGAAGGGAGAAGTTAGTGATTGATTTTTCAGATTTCGCGGTAAAGATTTTTCGTTCGAAAGGTCGTTTACCGGACTGAAAGTATTCCATAAGGTGCGTAGGTCATGCTGAATTGATCTTGTAAACGGTGAGCGTAGAATAGGTCTATTAATCTTTCCGTGGGTGTTTTGTGGTATTGAAGCCTTTGTTCGACTCTGCAGTATGCGTCGGAATGTAATTCTGAAATAGCCAAGCCTGAAATAATAATAAAAAATATATTAAACCAAATTACATGCGAGTACTATTTAATATCTCAATATTACTTTGAACCGATGTATCATATATTATATTTACAAAAATGCGTAATATTGAAAAGACACGAGAATCGTGAACCTCTGAAGAAGATTTGAAGTCTTTTGAATGACACCTTGAATTTTTATCGAGCCACTAGGCTTTACAACGTTTTCAGTAACGCCAGCGATTCAATAACTTCGGCAATAACGTTGCTTTTACGACGCCGTCGAATCGCACTTTATGGATCGCGGTAACGACTTTATTAAGCAATCTATGAGCTTCGGAATAAATTTGAATTGATGGACCTTTGCCCTCGGCGTGGAAGAAGTCCGTCAGGATGTCGAGAGCCTCGGCCAGTCGATCGTGGAACACTGGTGGACGATCGCCGACCGGAGCATCGACTTGGGCTGCCAATTCGAACAATGCTCCGGCCCAGACCACTGATAATACTCTGGTGAAGTTCCTCGAGAGCAGTGCACTGTTCAGAGTGGCCAGGTGCATGTCCAAGTATTCCAGTAAGGGAGTTATCGCCTGTAAATCGAAAACGTGCCGTAATCGTGTTAAATGAGGATAACGAAGGATTTCGTGGGGAGCTTACCTGAGGTGTCGGGAGCGAGTCTGGCGACCAGGCCAGGTGGAAAATGGTTTTCTTCAATGGCGATTCCATTTGTGGGGCTACTCTGGATAATACTTGTTCAGCTCGTGCTTCTAATTGTTGGAGTGCTGTATCTAAGACTCTTGCACGTTCAGCGTCTCCGCTTTGTTCAGGTCTTGAATTTTTAAATATTTTTATGTTAATTTCGAATTATATTTGAACACGGACAGAAATAAATAAAAAAAAAAACAATACAGAAAAAGAAAAACTGGATCCCATAAATATGTCAAAAGTAAATCCAATGATTCACAAATTACCAAAAAATCTATTATTTTTATCTTTAATCTATTATTTGATTCAATTCAATTTGATAATATGCATAATCGTATGGTTAAAATTAACTCACTTGATTTCAACCCCAAACTCAGCTAACGATCTCCGCACATATTCCAAGTTATTGACAGCAACGCACATCTCATCGGTAGTCTTGAACGGTCCTAGCATCGAAAAAATACTTCATTATAACTAAATTCACAATTGGGTGCACTTATATCCGTTAATTAAATTACCTATGATATCGTAATAACCGCTATCGGCCAACCTTTGATGCACCAAATCTGCATAGTGCAATGCGGCCGCACATAGTGCATCCAATAATTGCAAAGCATGTCCCTGGTTGGGCCACGCCAGCAAACGCCAAAATTCACGTGCTTGGTAAAAGCTGAAAATTTCGTGATGTTGTTATATTTTCGTGTTCAGGAAATTATAATTGAAACGCGCACTGCTATTTGCCAGAGTTCACTTAATCGAGATATTGAGGAGTTTTCTACTGAGGCGTTTTCACAATTAAAAGTTTATGAAAGTGTTTTTAGAATAACTAGTTTTTAAAATATTATACTAACCAAGCTGCGGTATCCACAGACGACGTACTATGTTTGACGATGAATTCTCCTTCGCACATTCGATCTGCAATCAATTGCCAATCATTAAAACAATCTCAAAATTTCCCCTACCGTTCGAACTCAATCAATTACCCAAGGCAATAGCGGCCCTGACTCGGTGTAAAGCCTTCGCTTTAGTAATGGCCAACCACCTTTCAACAGCAGGCGTGAACCACTCGTGACAAGCAACCAACGACAAAGGCTTGTCGGTGGCAGCGATGGGCAAATGCTGCTTCATCGCCATGAACTCTTGAAGACCCAAGTACAGCTCGAAGGGCAACGTTTGGGCGGGTTCTTTGTCGCCTTCGGCTACCGCCCAGTGGTAGGGCGGAGGCTGCTCCCAACTTTCCAGACAGCGGCACACGTCGTCGGCCAACTGTTTCAATTTGGGGTGGTTGTTAATTAGGTGGATTCGTTTGGGTGGGGTTGTTGGGTGATGGTGGTCAGGTGCAGAGTCGAATTTAGCTACAGGCAACTTAGGCATTTACCTATGAAGCCAGCAGTTTAAGCTGTCGAATGTTGTATAGTAAAAAAAATAATGATTTAAAAAAAAAATCATCAATATTAGTTACTAGTATATAGGCCCGATGTTAATAACATCAGCTGTGGAATTGATGACCATATTATTACGTAATAAAATAAAAATTAAATATGTCTATACAAAAATATTTTATAACCGTGCCGTTGTGAAATGTCTCCAGAATATAAAATTATAGGATAAGATTATAGCCGTTATAATAATGACTATAAAGACTAAATTTGGATGTCGCGATTCTATAGAACAGGCAAGAATAATGTAAATAGTGTAGCGATTATTTTAACCGGCATACAGGCTAAATTGGAACGGCAAATCCAGTTGTAACATCGGCTGCCTGACGCCCGTACTCTATTTGAATATTTAATATTTAATTAATGGAATCAAAATTGTTCATTTGTAATTGTCACAAGACATCATATAGGCAAAGCCAGTAGTTAGTAGGTAATAAGCATCATATTATAGACGTTAACTGTATACGAATAAAGACCATATTCGCGAAAAAGTTGCGAGCGTCATTCGAACAAACAAAAGGACACATGAACACACACAGAAATCCGTGATTAAAGATAGGGGATAGGGGATTTTTATTGATCGAAATGTTTCAAGACTATATTACAAATCGATATATAATAAATATAAAATAATTTCGTGGTTTTAAAAATGTCTGACAATAAATTGGTCAAAATTGATTTTTTTTTTTCGATATAGGTTTTTTTTATATAAGTTTTTTTGCAAAACGAATGGGGACGTGTAACCATAATTTTTGCCTTGAGCGCAATTTACCCTAGCTCCGGTACTGCTTGGGTGTTGTTGTTATGTAAAGTTTATTGATTGGGCTTATGTTTGGATATGATTTAGTGGTGGTTTTGACGAGTTTATTATAATATATTTTGGTTATAATCGATAAAACTTGATTATTTTTTTTTTTAGAATAAGAATAAAAAAGTTTAGTGACTAAGTTTCTTGTGAAATTTACAGTAAATCCATTTTATAGCACTAGATCTCACATTTAGATATCAAATCTTCATTATTATACAATGACTATTCTGATATCAAATCGTTTAAAGAAACCATACCGAGAAAACTTTTAAAAAGTATTTTTCTAAATCCAACATCTAGTAATTCGAAGCATTATCAAACCGAACTTGATACAAAAAACACGCAAATAAAATTCAAAAATTTTCCCGACTCCCGTTGAAATTCCCCCAATGCAAAAACTCTCGTTACCAATCACGCACAAAAATTAACAAAATACTCGTCCGGTAACGATTCAAATACCGCGAATTCTGAAACCCGCCAAAAATCTTTTGCGCCATGCCGACGAGCATCCCTCAACACGTTGCGTTCTAAACAGTCCGAAAAAGCGAAAACGAAGCCAACTTACCATTTTATCGAGCTGCTTGTAGACGACGGTGAAGTAAGGTATGCTGTTCGTTCTGAAATCACACAAACACTCGACGCTTTCAAATATGTACATAAACAATCGGGTTAAAGAGCTTCGCTGAAATATTCAGCGCGACGCCGAAAGCCACGAACTGTAGTCGACGTGTCACGCATATTTTTTTCGAATATGTTGTGCATGTTACAGCTAAAGCGTTCATCCTCGCGAATACATAAATTGTCTAGAGAATGTACAGGTGTGCTTCAAGTTTTATAGAAAACGCACAATACTAGATTCCGCATACATCAGAGAAAGCATAAGTTAACGAGATATTGTATTGACCGCCGACATCGATTAGCTAAACCATATAATGAAGAAAATTTGAGTGATTTGACAAATGAGTTAGTTTTGTTATTGACAGTTGGCAACACGTAAAACACCAACACAGGTTTTATATTTTATAATGTAGAAGTCATCTATGATTGTCATTCACTGCAAACAGATACGAAAAAAAACAATTTTCTTTCAACTTTTTGCTATTTAGAAATTTAGGTAGTTTTGAGAAATGATAAATTTAAAAAAAAATCACCATATTTAACATTAATACTTTAATGCAAATTGGGTAAGGAATTATTTATCAAGTCCTTTGTTATTCGTTAAGGGTTGTCAATCGTTTTTCATTCTCACAAAGCGATACTTTGTTAGCGATAATTTTTATACTAACAATAAATTAGCGTAAATAAAATATTTTTGTTTTCATGTATTTCCCTAAAATAAAATTTACCCTATTATATTCCCTAATTGCGATTTATTTGTACCATTTGTACATAATCCTTATATCGGTATAGATGGGTCATGCTTTTTCTAGTTGACTTGATCGTTCATAAACCCATTTATACTTTCTCTGAGTGATTTAAACAAAACATGCATTTGCGAGAGAATGCACGTATTAACGGGTTTAATACTTTGTAACGTGTATAAAATTTGAGGTGAACTCACGTTTCGAATAATGGGTGGTAATAAGTGAATCCTTGTTGGAGGTCCACGAGCAAAGTGGTGGCCAAATCCAAGAGTTTGATGGCACAAGTTCTATTACCTTCCCTGGCTAATCTCGTGTACCATTCGGCAGTGCCTTTTCTTATCGACACGGCGATTTCTCCTCTGAAAATTTTAATTAAATCAGGCATACTTTTTTTTAGCATCTATTCGGAAACGGGGAATGCTTTATTTTTTTATGCCAAACGTATAAAAGCGTCGTTCCGCACTTTTATATAATAGATTATAGCCAATTTCCATTAATTCGAAGCAACTTTAATGATTCACGGAGTTAAAGTTCGGCCAGAAGTTTAAGTTTGGGTTTCTTTCGCGTTTCGCGTAAATATTTAATTTCTGCGTAAAGTTTTCGATACGGTGTACGCAAATTTCTACTGTGCATAATCGAAGGTTTCTTGAATTAATTACTTTACGTATGGACAGATTGATGTGTTTGTGATTTGGTTGTTGTCCAATGATTTTGAATTATTTACACGGTGAAAATCAATTTCAAATATACAATATACGTCTAGTGAAAATGGTACACAATAGAATATTTTAACTACGCATTCGAAGCATAATGGATTCGTAAAAATCGAAAAAAAAAATAATGATCACATTCTACTATATAATTTCGAACACGTTGAAATAATAAAAGATGAAAGGAGTGCGGGAAACTTTCACGTGTTATTTGAATATTTAACGAAAATAGGCAAAATGTTTTCTCAAAGAAAAATAAAAAAGAAAAATTTTATCATCCGCAGCGGAAAAATCGTATATAAAATAATTAAAAATTTACACAAGCAACAAAGCCTCCCATTATTTTCCCCGTTTGCGATTATCAAAGCGAGAATACAATTTTGCAAATGACGCGTTGCACGTTATTATAGTTGCGAAAGGTTCGTTTCGCCATTGTTAACACGCTGCACTTGCCTGATCTCCTTGTTGAACGGACAGCACTTCCAGAAGGCTTTCATCTGGGAGAGGAAATTCAAACAGCGCAGTAAGCCCTCGAGCCTGCAAAAATGAAAGAGCTTTCATGGCTGATGCACTTTCTGTGGCATCGCGCAATAATATTGCAATAATGCGACATCGGGAGTGGATCTATTGCCGCTTAAAAAGTAAAAGTGTGCCTTTGTAAGGTTTTTGCGAAATTTTCCTCAAACATAATATAAAAATTGAATTTAATTCAATGTTAAATGAACCCCGTGACTTGAAATTTCTAATTATTTATTGTAGATATAGATTTTTTTTAGCTTTTATTATTCCAATAGTTAATGTATTGATTAATGTTTTTATGTTCGTTCATCGATATTAATAAATGACTGAATATTTATTGGAGTTATTAGAAGCAATTACGTACATAATAAATGTGTTGAGCGCAATAATAAATAATCCGAGCCGATTATATGGATCATGGAAGTGTTTAACTTCATAAAATTACTTATCGGTAATGATAATTAATTTTATCACAAACGACTTTATGATCCGATATAATTGATTCGACAAAAGCCTCAACACAAAAAATAAGATTTTTTCGTAACGAATTGATTTGATATTCAACAGATAATTTTCATAGATCTACTTCAGAAACTCCGCGATGAAACGATATTTTAACAATTCTTCCACAGTAAAACCTAGTACATATTCGGATTTTATATTTTCAGGCGGTTTTATCTGGCAGCGAGCTAATCAGCGCATTTCCCAAAAGCTTAAAAATCCCTTTGTTCGCTCGCTCCCATTGTCGGCCGGACCGCTCTTCATATTTTTGTATTTTTTTAATCCAACAGAGGCGAACAATGGCACAAGAGGCGTGTGTGTTGTCGAAGGCTTAACCGACATTGATATCCGACACATACTCGATAAATGCGAAGGCACAATAGCCTCGGATTCGTTCAAGTATTACTTCTTTGGACAGACGGAGAACACACGCGAAATGTTGTGTATGGACAGGAACTGAATTATTTAAATCTCGGGTCGAGAAAATTGTCTGTGGAGATAAAAGAACGGAATACGTATGCTTCAGTATATACTTGGCCAAGGACGGTGGATGCAGAGCCGGAAATAATTCCCGGTGCTTTTGTATCTGTAGAAGAGACCTCTCCAGGAAAATAGTGAAAGACTCAGCTAACCACTGCTCTTCTTCCTTCGATACGGTCCTGCCACACCACACCTTTTCCAGTTCAGAAAGTAGCTTTTGCATGTATCTGTATAAATGGTTTGTGTATAAATGAATATTATAAAGTTGTTTGAACTTATGAAATTTTTTATACCTTGCATCGAGAGTAGTGTCTAAGTTTTGTCTCGCAGCACCAGCCCAATGAGCTATAGCTAACTGTAAAGAAGATAAATCTCCTTGTACGGCATGTTGATGTAGTAAAGTGGCTGCAGGACCTGATAATCCACATCCTGAGGTGCTCAATCCTTCGTTCTGTCCCAACTGACGACTTTCGTAAGCGAGTAAAACAGTGAACAAACGTTCTTGCTGACGGACCTGTCGTGTTAGAACATCTATAGTTTACACATATTAAATTAATATAAACTATACATTGGTTACGTACTTCCGTCCAGTTGTCTTCTTCAGACGTGCCTCTGTCTTCGCGAGTGCTCAACCATAGTTTCAAACGAATTCTTCCTTGGACTGACGACCTTTGAGATCTAGCTTCGAGTTTGAACCAACCTTCCAAGCCGGTGGATGGGATTTCATGAAGAGGGATATTTACACAACCTAAATCATAAAATTCAATTGAAAATTAGAAGATAATTGCCATTTATAAACACTTTTATACCTAAGAAATCATCTTGACTGCCTTGCCTAGCTGACTGACACACCTGCTTGAAAAACCTTCCCAAACCCCTAACTCCTCGTACCTCATTCAATTTAGACACGGCATCCAGTACGGAACTTTCATCGTCATGATCCCATATATCCAAATGAAGAGAATCGCTCTGAACATCGTCGATATCACTGAAACGAAAAGGAACACCTTCAACCTTTCCTCAGTGCAATTCCGCATGCAAAAGGTAGCACGATTTGATTTGACGAAGAGGACGTTTTAAAAGCCTGGGTCGTGTGTGTTTAATTTTGCGTGAAGCCCTCGGCAAATTTGTCACCTGGTGCACTTCTTGTACCTTCGAGATGGTTTCTGTCGGGACTAAATCAGTCGTTAAACTTTGTGCAAAATAAATTGGCATGGAGGCACTGTATAAAGTCCGGTGTAATCGAAAGGATTTCACGGCGAGACGTGGCGGTCTTAAAGGCTACAGTTTTGGTTTTTACGACGGTTTCTAGAGGTGTACTATTTTAAGTTTTAATGGTGCACGTTCTTGAACGCAGTATCGAATTTTAAATAAAGGGTTATTGCTGTGTTATACTTTATTATTACGAAAATTTTACATTTCATATAATTTTATACTTACAATCGAAATTTCTCGTTCCACTTTGGGCATAAAGTATGAGGCTTCACAGATGTAGCTCTGATGAATTTAGCGGGTAATTGACCAGCCAAACTGTCTCTATGTTCTCGCCTAGAAGACCCATCTCTTCGTTTAAAGCTCAGACGAAAGCTGTGGTGTTTTCTCAGTTTGTCGTGACCACCTTGACCGGCGTGGTCTTCCGAAGAAGGTTCACTCAAGCGTGGCGATGGAGGTTGTGGAGATGGAGGTGCGGCCACCGGTTGAATGCCCAACATACAATACGGGTCGCTAAAGCCTGCATGAAAAAATGTCATTCATTTTTAATATAGTTCAAAATATACATATAAACCATTTTTATATAATATTATATCACATGAGTTTTTTTAGCTATAATTGTATCGCACGATAATTTTTTTTTAAACAAGTTGAATTTTATTGAAATATGGTTTGATATTTCGTATGAACATCAATAAAATGTTTTCACAGTGGTGTGTAAGAATTTAAATGAGTGCCCCTAATAGTGACTTGTTATAAAAGGGAAAAAACCGATAACGTTTATATTGGAATGTTTCGCATTCATTTCATAGTCTCAAATAATGATCGCCATCAGCACTTACGAGTAGGATATATACAGGATGTTTATGAATTTATTATTTTTTTACCAATATTCTATATGTATGTTTATATAATTGACTAAATAAGTTTATTATATCAAAATATATTTTAAAAAATATGAGATTTTAATTAATATTTTTCTTCACTGTCAATCTCAGTTGAAAATTTTTAAAAGTAGAAGAAATTAGGAAGGGATATGAAAAAAATAAATTAGAGATCCGCTTCACGTTCTTCTTTCTCATTCAAATGAAGCTCACGTAAAAATTTACTAAATTCTGGTTTACTGAAATGTTAATTAAAATGTGATGTAGTAGAGATGTTCTTTTCCCAACCATTTTTATTATATTATCAAATTTCATATTCAAAAAAACTACATATTATTATGACAAAATTTTCACGGCTTCTATAAATAAAAATTACTTCGACTATAAACTTTCAATATTTTCAAATACACAAAAATAAACAAATTTATTTCTATCATCATCATAAGCAACTTATTGGTTATCCACTGCAGGACAATGTCTTATCGATTAATGTAACAGATTAGGCTATAACCTTATCACGCTAACCCGAATCGTTTTAATAAGGTGTTTATTTCTATAAATCGCACCATATATTATAATAATATCATTATATTATATCATACTCATAGATAGAAACGAATGGGAAAGTATCGGAGAGGCCTTTGTCCATCAGTGGGCTACTTATGATGATGATGAGATAAATATATATA
>JAOXNN020000088.1:947355-996368 GCA_028571205.2 Hydropsyche betteni | reverse complement strand
CAGTAACCGGCAGCCCTTTCGGGTGTAATACTTATATTTAACCAAATCGATAGGTGGAACGAAATGTTGGACATAGGGTATAGTTTTATCACGTATCACAGAATAACATCTAGCAATAAATAAAACCCAATATGATGTGATTTATTGTATATATTTAATTAGTCGATCGTATAATAGTAATATTATGGTGGTCTATTTCCTTTGTATGCCGCATATTTTGCTATGTAATCTAATTTTAATTTAGCCCTAGTAATCGCCAACTGTAATGCATATTAATTAACTTATAAGATTTATAGAATCGAACATTAATACGACTGAATCTCGACAATTTTTTTATATTATAATACAAAACACGATCAAAAAGTCCACACGAAAAAGCACAAAGCTCAAAATATATTCCACCAATCATTCTATACGTTATAAAAGTACGCCATTTCTTCGGAGTGCCCTAGAGATTATATTGTAGATTTCACACAAGACTTCTCGCCTACCCAAGGGCTGAAATAAGCATTCGATCTGGTATCGAATGTCGGAGTCGCCTCAGTTTCAGGAAACGTCGGCATCCGATCAGGAAACTTTGCACCAAGCTGACGCGAGCAAATAAGATATCTCTCCAAGTGGCGAAATCTGTTCCGTTGAATGTCTCGATGAGAGTGCCACGTTTCTATATTTAAAAAAATATTACTCAGTATTTTGAAAAAAAAAACGAGAATTTTACAAAAATTTAAGTTAATATAAATTATTAATCTACTTATTACATAATTTTAGGATTTGAAATTTCATGTACATAGTTGAAAACAATAGTGGTTTCGTTTTTGCGGCAGAAAATATGTGTATATTTGAAAACTTTAATTTCTCAATTCCGTCTCAATACTGATCCCTAATTAAATTTGAAACGTATAATTAAACAACATATAATTCATGCTATTATTAAACTTATAATTCGTCTGTGTATTAAACCGTGTTGGGCTCATTTGTAGCTGTCTCGAAATGATAGTGAATAATTAATGGTTTAATTTTTGACTCGGAAAACGTTGAGCCATACGATTCAAGGGTTCAAATTTATTTCGAAATTATAATGGATCTTTAGAAAATTGCGAGAATTTCTTTCGCACAACAATTTTAAGTCCAAATTCATTCTGCTTGAACCTGTTGTTGGCAGACATTTGTCAAACGTTATTTGTGCGTACTTAAATTCAAGCCGAAACTTTCACGCGCACAAAGTGATGTGAACAAACTTCGAAATGAAAACTTGTTGAAGACTGAGCTGAAAAAAGCCGAACGTACGTAAAGTGTGTATAAAATTTACGAAGCGGCTTTTACGTCGGAATAATATGAGACTTTTTTACGATCGAAAATTCCCTAAAGATCTGAAGTGTGCATTGGAAGACTTTCGAATTGGTCGGCCACCTTTCACCCAGAAAGATATTTAATACTTTAAAATAAATTTTGGTGCGTTGCGAATTCTTATATTTTCGCGTGTATAATAAATAAAAACAAATCTAAAATACATGACCGACTATCGAAAGAGGTGTTTTGTGTTCGGATTCGAAATTATAATAAATTTCACATGTCTCAAGAATCGTGAATAAATTTTGAGCAATGCGAACCTCATTGGTTATCCAATTATTGTGATTATCTTGTCAAATAAAATTGTAAAAATCGAATTGAACTTCAATTCGAAGTTTTTTCTCGTAATTGCGTAGTTAAATTGAGTTCCATACTCCTAGGATTGAGTAAAAATTTCATATCCCTCGGTTATAAAGTTATTCGTTTTCTAGTGCTATTGGTGAATTTGAATTAAATACAGATCGCGTTTCGAACATAAAGTTAAATTTAACGGATGAAGTTTTAATTGAGGTGCGCGTTTTGTTATACGATGTGTGTATCTAAGCTTAGGATTTCCATATTAAAAGCATGAGCTTTATTTAGATATTCCATACTAGTTCTTTGAAATTAAAAGTTACAAGTTGGAATAGTATTGTAATTGATATTTGAATATATTTTAGGTTCTGTGATGAAAAATTATATATCAGATAAAATTTAATCAAATAATATGTTTAATATATGTAAATTTTAGCACGAAATTTGTTCATAAAAGCTTATTTTCGAACGTAAAAAGATTTATAAATTATGAAATGGGATATTTAGAGTGTACTAACTTTATATTTTTTAAGCCGTTAAAAAGGTAAAAATCCCTTGAGTAACCGAAGATACAATATAGGTAGGATTAATTATCGAAAATTTCATGATAAATTTTCAAAATTGAGAGCCGAAATGTACAAAACAAGTTAAAAAAGAATTCTACGTAAAAAAATATCATTTCAGAACCTACGATCAATCTTCAATAAAAAAAAAAAATTAATCATGTTCAATATTAAAAAAAAGCATCGCAAAATATACATTATATAATATATAATATTCAAACGTAAATATTTTCAAAAACATGCAAGCAGAAGGCATTACAACTTCTTCGTAAGTGTTCAGAAGAGCCGTATGGAGCTTTATAAGGCAAACAAGATACGTGTATATAAAAGCACTAGCGAGCATATAATCCACATAATGGATAGCCGAAACCGACGCGAAATTTTCGCCTTTTATGTACGGGGCTAGTTTCAAATATGCAAATAAGGACGAGCTTAAAAGTTCGGTCCTGACTCTTCGCCGGCGTATAAGTATAATATACTCGGATAACAAATATTTACTACGAGGCCGCATCCGGGCGTGGATGGGTCAAAGGACACTTCTGTAATACGTGGATAAGGGATGATGTTACATTTTAATAATGTCTATTTACGGTTTCGAATGTCGTGTTGTTGATATGTACGGAGAGCTTCCGGATAGGTTGGGCTGCCTGTTAGATTGGATGTTGAATGATGGTTGGTTGATGATGGGGTTTTGTGGGGATATTGGTCGATATGAATATTTAAATAAAATTACGATTAACAAAGTATGTATAGAATATTATGAATCGTTTCATAAAACAATTTTATGATTGAGAGAAGCTTGTACAAAAAATTTTTTTTAGAATATGATAATTTTTAAAGATATAAATCATCATTAGCCTTTACAGCCTATACAATGTCCATGATATTAAAAGGCCTTTGTAATAATATATCAATTGAAATCTTTATTTTTTTAAGTGATTAACTCTCTAGCAGTAGGGATACCGAAATTTATCTATAATCAAGTAACTAGACACATGTTTTCTATTGATTGTATCGTTTGTAACTAAAACTTACAGATCGATTGAAATAAGATTAAATAGAACATAAACTTTTATTAAATAAATTCAATTCATAAACACGTACCCATATTTACCTAAAAAATTCACAAAACCAAGTCCAATTTTAACCATCGTTGAGAACTGATGTATAATATTTAATAACCTATACATATTTATTTGAACTTATTAAATTAGCGAAGTTTCAGTGTATACATCGGGATATGACATGATTATAACTCGTGAAAACGAGTGTCG
This sequence comes from Hydropsyche betteni, assembly GCA_028571205.2. Taxonomy (NCBI): domain Eukaryota; kingdom Metazoa; phylum Arthropoda; class Insecta; order Trichoptera; family Hydropsychidae; genus Hydropsyche; species Hydropsyche betteni. Next base: position 992,887 of record JAOXNN020000088.1, on the reverse strand, counting down.
AAAAGCCGAAGGCGTTTCCCGAAAAGCTCTCTTGCTGAAGCAATAAATTTGCAATGCACAATAAACATGTCGAATTTCTGCGAAAAGTGGTTGTTACGCTTATTTTATTATTCTGAATATATTATATTATGTGCGTGTGTGTTTCGCTCGAATCGAGCCAAAAATCGTAAATTTTAAAAAAAGCTCAGAAGCGAGAGATTCATAGCATTTGCAGCTTTTTTAAAATAAAAATATAAATATTGTATAATATATGAACGAAATTTAATTAAAAAATATTATAGATGAACATGGTGTTGAGTAAATGCAGAATATTAAAATATTATAAAAAATAACACGGACAATATAGACTCACTTTTACGACGATGTTTGTATAATAGAAGAAGCTCTTAAATTTTAAATCAGAAAAAAAAACACTAAAGCTTCAACGCACTGTTTCGAAGTAAACGGGGAAAAACACAAGATTTTATATCATTTTAAATACAGAAAACTATTAATAGACATGCAGAAACAAAAACAGAGTTCACTTTGAAAACATAAACACATACACGAGAGAAACGCGATATTTTATCGGCACAAACGACATGCTCTCAAACAAACTTTTGAAAAGCGATATTTTATTTTTCAACAGAAAATCCTCAACAACGGCGATGACCGCAAAACGGACTTTCACAAGTCACGACCTGGATCGAAGCTTTCCGTTTTCTCAGTAAAACAAATCGTTATTAATGTTAGCACCGTTCAAATTAATGTTTTCAATCGAAATGTCCTCCGTAATGTGGCGTAAACAGAATCTTTGCGAGGAAATGTTACGAATTATGAAACTCGTATTTGAACTATTCATACGAAATATTTACATTGCTTGGCGTGTAAACACGCACGTTTCGTACGAACCTCATTTGACGAATGTTATATGTTTCCATATCTGTGTGTTCGAATGTTTAAACATGTAAGTTGATAATTTTCAAAATACGGTAATTTAAATTTTGTGGGAAAAATCGTACCATTTTCTTTAAATAAAACATTGTAGTCATTAATATTTTTAACAATTGTTGAAAAAATTTTTACAATAGAAAATGTACTTTTCTCGAAGATTCTAACAAAAATTTGAAAAATAAACAAAAGACTATTTTCAATAAGAAAATGAGATAATCTTTCATCTTGGAAAGTTTAAACGAAACTGTACAATCTTTTCTTATATTTTCAGAAAAACACCCATTAAAAGCATCACTACAATTATAAACAGCCAAATCAATAACACGCAGACATACCTTCTTTTGAAATAGAACGATTCAAACAAGTTGTTTCTAAGAGTCTCTTAACGTTACAAGTATCGAAAGCGTATTTAATCCGCCTCCGTCAGAAAGCCGAACTAATCCCCATTTCGAGTACTCGAAACAAAAATATCTACCAAACACACACGCAATATTGAAAAACTAAACGCTAGAACGTTTAAACGACAATCTTTTCCACCGAAGGATGCATCGGAAGTTAATAAAACACGGCAGCACTTTGCCGACAAAGCCGCAACACGGCTTTGTTTTACTCTTTTTTCCCACAAGAAAGAAGAAAAAGAGCTCGACTTATGTGTATCGAGGCTTTTGCGAGAAAGTGCAACGAAGATTATCGTCGTCGTCGTGTGCAACAGTGTGCGGTGGAATTGCATTCAAGCTTTTAATGCTCTCACTTTAAGCATGTTGAAAGTTTCGCATGCGTGTGCATGTTTTGCGCTTGTAATGCAATATGTGGGTTTTTTGGTGTGTATAATTGAGTTTTTACGTACTTTATCGCTTTCAGGCATTAATTAAGCTTGAAATATTTTAAAATGCTTCATAATAATGTGTTCAATGTTAAAAACTTTGCAATTATTGGATTGAAACTATTCGATATTTCGAATGTTCGAAATAATACGCGTAAATTTCAAAAGGTAATAATTATTCATTTGATTGAATATTATCGAATAATTGGGTATCTATTCTATTCAATTAAACAATTATTTAGTATTTATAGGGGTCTAAAGGAGTGTAAATGTTATTATGTATTAACGTGTTTGTCTTAATAAACGTCCTTCAAAATAACTCGGAAGATATATAATCCTAAATAATTTTACGTTTCGGCAAATTCAATTCTACGCAAAAAAGTATATAAAAAAAATAAATACCATTAGTGTCTCAAAAAAAATCTATGAAGCTTCAAAACGTATGGAAAGTCCAGACAATAAATCACTCAGATGGATATATGAAAAATATGAATGTGTCGTTCTAGTTATTCTTTGCATAATCACGATTCAATACGGTTTATTATTTCCGCAATTTTTTCAGATCATCATTCATCATATTTAACGATGCTTTGACGTACGAAGCTGTAATAATGTTAAAACTGAAAAATTATTATACAGTGTCTGCGCGCGTGAATACATATAACACACGTAAAAAATGTTTACTGGGTTGAACAGCTAACGTTGTTCGAGGAAATTTTCTCTTTTGACTAAAGAAAAAAGCGTACATGGAGGTGCGACACGAAAAGGAAAATTATTCGGCAAGATATTCTAGCAAAACTCGACTCAGAGGTATTTTGTTCGAGTAAACTTTTTTAATATCATCTATTCAACGAGACTTTGAACCGACGCACGAAGATGTGTCGTTCTTCGCTGAAAGCGGAAAAAATACACAGTTTTGCTGAAAAAAAAACCTTTTAAATTTATACACATTATATGCTGACTCGTCTATATTTATATTTTTTTCATGCTAGAGAATTTAATGTGATTTAATAAACACAAGAGCGTCGTGCGTAATGCGACATATCGGAGTTTTCCGTGCGTGCGCACGGAACTCTGAAAATGCGATTAATAAAAAAAGCATGGTGGGAAAAATGAAAGAAAAAACATACGAGCAAACACGGGATGAAAAAAGTAGAGAATAAAACCAAAAGGTTTCGAACAAAGTTCTCTTTTACAGGTGCTCTCGTTTGCCGGTTCATATTGCTCCGAGTGAGGCTATTTTTCTAGAAAAAAAGCGCGCTTGATTCTACATGTTTTTCGTCACAAATAAAAAAAAACTATTTTGATTAAAACTTTCGATTATGACATATTGGATAAAAATCCTGGAAAATTTTAATATAAAATTTATGACATATAAGAATTATTTTTAGCACTATCGATTATCGTATATCTAAAAATATGATTTGTATAAATAATATACTATTTTTTATTCATTTAACAGATTTTTCAATAAGAAACCAAAAGAAAAACCATTTCGACACTAAAAATTCACAATTCGCAATTTGAATATACACAAAATCAAAGAAGTGTCATCCGAAAGCGGAGGGCCCAAAAACGAAAAGCTTTCGAAATTACGACGCGTCGCCGGCCCGCTTTATATCCATTATGGTTTCGCATTATGATTTCCATTTTAATATTTGCAAAAATTCGCGCACAACAAACGTCGGTCGTTCCCTTCGTTAAAACATAATTTGGCCGGGGCCGCGTTCATCTTTCGTCCGACGTTTCGAAATCTGCGGAATGCGAAAACGCGAAAAAACATCCTCCCTCCGTATACAAGTACACGACCAAAGTGTATTATGTAACCGAATTATTATTTTAACTCCGTGGGCCACAATAATTTTGACGAGGCGTATTTTCCGAACCTCAATTTCGGTCAATCTTGTTTTCAAATTAACATCTTTTTCGTCTTTTATTCTCCTATGTGATGGAAGGTTTTGTTGTACTTTTTTTTGTGTTTACCGAATTTTCGCATGGAAATTTTTCTTTTTTTTTCTCAAAAATAATTTTATATGTATTAAAGAATTAAACTAAATATAATTACAATACCTTTATAATAATTGAATCCAAACTGTTTTAAAATAAGGTATCACTAAGTATAAAAAATAAAGAAAATCAATTTCCACTACGAGGTCACGTCATATCTTTCCAAAATAAGAACAGATCCTCGATTATCCAGACTAAACGGGGATTGAGACAGCTTAAATAAGGGAAAATTTAGAATATCGAAAAAAAAATAGAAATTAAATAAAAAATTTTAGTATGATTGTGTGCATAATTATACTCACAGCATTTAAATATTTTTTAAACGTATTTATAGTCTATTTATTTTTACTATTTTCGGTTATTTGATACTGGCAAAATTTGTGAACATAATATAAAATTTCCATAGTAGTGTATTCATCAGTTCTCATGATAATAATTAATGAAGTCATAATTTTTAATGCTATCTGTGGGAAGATTTTTAACACCAAATCCAAATTTTTAAAAATAATATTCTTTTCAGGTTTTTAGTTTGATTATCCTCACAGTTGAGTCTATTTCGAGTCCGCATGATTTTGTTACGTACTCATAAATTTTTGCTCGCATAAAAAAATCGTAATATCTGCTATTTAAAAAATAAATTATGTTTTTGATCAATAGAGGTTCTACTGTAAGTATCGATTTTAGTGATTTAATTTTCATATCAAGTCCGTTGAAAATTTACCAAACAAGATTACCACCCGATACATTAACAATATATCGAAGCAAACAATACCTTCACAACATCGCCATCGAATATACAAGATTAAACATCCAAAACACATAACGAAGCTTGACCGCAAACCTTCAAATACCCGAGACCCATACAAATCCAAAATTTTAGACAGAAGACGACATAAAACCTTCTGAGCGCACATACACCCGCACTCGGACTTGGCTGGGATTATTTTTTCAACGGGCCTTTAAGCTCCTTACTGGGAACGTTTTCCGTGAGTTTTCCGGTAGGGCTGGTCCCGGGGCCATTGTCTGAATCCGAAGACCTCGGGGGGCCTCTGCCCCCGAGTGGGGCCCCTGTAAATGGGACCCGAAAGGGATTTCTTGTTGCCGGAGACGTTTAAAAGGATTACCGGCGCGAAAGTCCCGCGAGGATAAGGAGTCCTCGATTCGAATATGCACGAAATGTGCGAATTTAATCGATATTTTTGTATTAGATAATATTTGTTGATATAAATATGTAAACACGTATATTTTTGTTTGGAATTGAACTTATTGTTGGTGTATGATGGAATCGGGAAACGTAAAATTTACTTAAGGGAAAAACGTTCCGATTAATTGATTATAGTCGATTAGGATGTACTGTTTTAAAAAGGAGGCTTTAAAAAAATAATACGTTTCAATATTTTGCTTATTATACAAAATATTTTTCGGAAAAATTTGTATTGAAATGAAAAGGATTCGAATGATATATTTATTAAATAAATAAATATTCAAATTTCATGAGGACAAAAACGTTTCCATTGAAATACGTATTCATCGTTTCAACGTATAAAGCAGCGTCGAAAGTATTTTGTTAACAGATGAAAATATAAAAATTCGCAAATCGGTGGAAATTTTTTAGTTTTCGAAATGTTCAGTTTAATATCGTTTTTGCGAACAAATGACGTGAAACGTATATGCTTTCGTTTGTTTTCCGTATAGTTTTCAGTCGTTTAATTATTTTTGAACATTTGTGAAATGTTTTTGACATTGCAGACTGAAAAATTTCACTATAGTTGTATGAATTGATATATATAATAATATCATATTATTAAGTTGTTGATGGGTGAAATTGCAGTTATACATATTATATTAAACACATTATACTAATACTAATTAATGGCTTAAACTAAAGTAACGAATATCCTATTACACACTTTTCATTATAATTAGAAGTTTCATAGACAAATATTAGCTTTAAATAAGTTATGAACAGCAAAGTCTTACGTTCAATGCATTCAGAATCTTAAATATAACATTTAATAAATATTATATATAATCAAATACATTATAATCAATATGGACATTTAATTTGTAAAATTTGCATGAAACCAACATATACATTATAATATAAATATTAAACAGTTCCCAACTTCAAATGTGCAACATTGTGAGAGCAAACAGTGCAACTTGAAAACGCGAAGAGGGCAAACTTTATACGATCGTTAATCTAATATTTGTACGGAGATCCGGGACTGAAACACAAGACAAACTTAGATTGAGACACGAAAGCTGCCTCAAAATCTAAAACATGTTTGTTTTATGCATAATAATCGTGTAATGCGGCTATTAGGTAGAAATTTTGCACGACAAGAAATTTTCACAATATAAGTAACTTTGCGCGATAAAATTTGTATATAAATAAACCTTATCGCTTGGTGATTTACGTATTTTTATTTTTAAAACATGGTTATTTTTGAACCGTTGAAAAATATAAGTCAAAATAACTCACCATTAGCGTCTTTGGCTTCGAGTCCATCCGCTTCAATGACAGCAACAGACAGCACAACAATGGGTGGTTTTTCCTCTCCAGCAGCATGCAACAGACGATAATGCCTCTCAGGGCTCATGTCGAAGGCCCTTTGAGCATAGAGGTGCAGGTCCTCTTTGTAATGTCCGTATTGGCCTCCCGGTGCTGGCGCGCCTACGCTATTCGCTATTGTGTACAGCACCTGGAATTTGCAATAACACCGTTTTATATAATAGTGTACTTTTATGAGTCAGTGGTTTTTTAGTTGAGGTTCATTTTTATGGGTCAAAGTCGTGCATAAAGTCGGAATTTTGAAACATGCTATCGTCCTCAATTGGAGAAGCAATGAGACGCGCGAGCTTTTTACTATCAAAAAAAAAAATCTATGTTTCTAATGTAAACTTCGAGTATGGAAGCTAAAAATTTTTGGTAAATCGTAAAAGAATTTGAAAGAAAATGGTTAATATTTGTATTATAATAATTAGAAAGTTTTTTACGTACAAATATCCAGATTTTTTCAGCCGAATTTATCATTAAATTAACATGTTTACAAAAAATAATGCGTCATGTGCTTTGTCTGTGAAAATGTTTCGCAAAGTGTACTCGAGCTTTCCCAAAAAAGCTCACGAAAAGGATCTTATAAATTTGCTTCTAAATATAACCGTCCTCGGGCGTTCAATCATGCATAATAGCAGAAATTTCGATATTGTACACACATTTGTGACGCATCGTGTTTATTTATAAAAATGTTCAACGACATTTATCGGAACAGTGCGCGTATGATTTTTTTTCGGTATGATGATCGATCATTATTTATAAACATGCGTATTTCCGTTGTGGATTCGAATTTAGCATGAGCCCCCGACGATACATACGCAAGATTGATTTGAAAACGATACGTTTACGTAAACTGAGATGTTAACTTTTTTTAAGGTAGCTCGTTAAATTGCGAATGAAAATAGCTTTGAGGAAAGGTTTTGGAAGTTTTTTATTGGAATTCGTATTCCGAAAGGCGGCGATATTTCGGGAAAATAGAAAACTTCTCACATGTATCTCGATATATTTATATGTGAGAGATAAATCGGTGATTGACGATATTGAAGGATTAACTTCATCCCCATATTATATATAATATATAATACTTAATAAAAAAACTGTAAAATTATAAAACTAACACTTCTTGTTTATTTTCAGAGAGCTCAATTATAAAAAAACAAACAAATATTATACTTATCAATTCTTAAAAAAAAGAACATTCAAATGGTTCGAGTATAAAGAACATTTACATTGTTACACCCTTTCATATTACAAGTGTTTGCTCGTTATATCGAAACGGCCTCTATTTATCGTTCATAAACACCATACACACATACACACACACACACACACACACACATACATACACACACATACACACACACGCGCGAGCGCGCTACACTGTATAATAATCAATTTGATTTATAATCTCGAAAAACCGTTAATTAATTTCGAAACAGGCAGAAAACAAACGAACAGGTGGAGTGTGGTACACGCACTGGTGATAAATCCGCAAATGACCTTATTAGCGCGGATCTAATTTCGAAAATAAATTAATTTCCAAACATTGTTCACAAAACATATTAATATATACCTAATAGAATTTATAAAATACAATTCAATTAAAAATAAAATATGTATTCATTATATTATATTTATAGTGAATCGATGCAAATCATTTTCAAGGAATGAATTGAAAGATGCTCGCACTAGTAAATTTGAAGATGCTCGCACTCATACGATGTCTGTATATTTAAATTTATCGATTTACTGCTTCCATTTTTCCCATTTCCCATTTCCTCATAACCCTGCGATCAATCTTTGTTTTCGTGGTGGGAAAATTCTGTCTATGCTCTTCTGTCTGTCTGTCGGTCTGTCCATTCAAGTGGAGCTTCGTCAAATCTCGAGTAATTTTACAAGCACGATTCGTATTTTTCATGTGAAATTTACGAGAGTAAATGTCCCTTACGAATAGGGTCCATGGAATTCGAGATGAGGAAAATTGTGAGTTTTACCACTTTTAATGCTTTATTTTTTAGTTTGTGTTTTAAATTGATTTTCAGTATAAAATGAAATTCAATTGAAATAGATATTATTGAAAAAGTGGAGTTTAATCATGGAATTTCATAAATTAAATGATAAAAAAAAATTATGTCTCAAGAATGACAATATAAAATGGAACATAAAATATTTGAAATAACTTAAGACGAATATGATTTTATAAGAAAAAAATAATTATTGACGATATATTATAGATATATTATCACATCAAATCAAATTCAATTTTCGATCACAGCAAATTCTAGAGCCTATTATAAAATACACCACTCTACATTGAATTCCAATCTACCCCAAATTTCTTTAACCTAACATAAAAAAAATACATAAAGATATTAAATACTAAGAAAAACGTGCGCATTATTACGTACACGACCTTTGCCGATATTGCAAACGTAAAAAGTATTGTGCTCGGATACGAATCATTTTGATCGAAGAAGGAATCAATTACTTTCGCACGGGTTGATGAAACGTTCCCCAGTAACGAACCGTACCTTAGGGTCAACGTTCCTCTTACCCAACCCCCATTCCCTATACCACCCTTGGCCCCCTTTTGGTCACCCTCAGCGCCTCGGTCTGGCCTGCTTTTGGGCACCTTTGGCCCCCCCCCCCATTGCCCTTATTTGTCCTCCGGGTTCCACAAGCCCCCATTTCGGGGTGCAAAAGTGGCCATACGCAGGTGAGGTTTCGAACCCGATTTATCAGAAACTCATGCCACTCGGTCGGATTTCTCTTCGTGGATATTTCTTTTTCGATAATGTATGAGTTTTGTTTTATTTCGAAGGCACCGAAGTGTGATTGGTGTTCTGAACATTTATCATTGCGTTAAAAGACAATGTAGTTGAATTTTCGCGGTGAATAAAACGTTAAATAACATGAAAAATGTATATAATAATTCGATTCGATACCATTTTGAACTACTCAAAGTTTACAAATTTCCGTTCCGCAATAAGAAAATCGTTATAACGGCGACGCTAATTGATGTTTGTTCTTCTGCGTTCAAAGCACTAGAACCCTCTGTGAAACACTAGTCTCTAACGAGGAGAAATATTTTAATATCTGAACTGTTCAACTCGTTTTAATAACAAGTCGAATTTCATTCATCGTATATTTTCTCAGAAGTTCAAAGGACTCGGAGCCGTTACATAAAAGAGCGAAAGGATAGATTCAGAATCGCTATATTTAAATCGTCGGTTCGATCGGACGAATAAATTATTTTCAGCGGTTGTATAATGCGAATATTCGAAAATATCAGAATTTATAAAATAAGGAAGTTTAATCTAATTATGGGCAAATAAATAACTTCGATACGTCTAGACTAGAAATTGAAATAAATATGTATTATATATGAATCGGTCTGTAAGTTTTATTAGATTTTTCTGTGTTCCATTTTTTTAGAACATTGAATTTGGAACAACTTTTCAGGTATTTTTTCTTTTCAGGTATTTTGAAAAAAAAAAACGAGATCAGAATCTTTGCGAAAGTGTTAGTGACAAAGATCGGATTGTACTATGAAAAATGTTACTGAAAATCTTTTTAAAGCTTTTACGTTGAAAGTTCAAAGCGACGTCGTTAAAATCAAATCGTCGCTTTCTATACTCATACGTAATGCTAGAATTCAAAGGAAAATTGTTTTCATTTACATAAAATACGTATTGGTAATGTTTTTTGTCATTTCGCGGAAGATATATAATTTTAAAATGAGAAATACGAATTTAATTAACTTTGACATACAATATAACGGTTCAGTTTAGTTTTGCCATTTATATTTCAATGTCATAATGTATTGTATTTCGAATTATTATTAAATATATAAGCGACATTGAAACTACTTTATCAAATGTTATATTAATTCTTCCCACAGCACGATAGTAAACGATTTCGTATAGATTGAAATCCATTATAGTGACAGTTTTCATCGGAATATTTTTGATTAAGTTTTTATTTTTGATAGTTTATCGGAATTTATATTACACAAAATTATTTAAATTTAAAGAACGATATTCAAATATCGAATCAAAAAACGAACTCTATCCCAAAAACCATATTTGATAAAAAAAATTTTCAACACAATGATCATCAAGAACCTTCTCAAGCGACTTTTCTCAAGCATCTAAAATCCAAATCGACAATCGAATTAATAACACGAAAAAGCATCCGAGATGCAAAACGTGACAAAATCGCAAACATCTCGAAAATTCCGAAAGCCGAGTCCACTTGAGAATCGAATCACGCGAATGTGTGTCGAATACGAGTCTAACGAGGGCCGACAATAGGTTGTTTGGAGGGTTCAACTTCGGCGTCTTCGAGGACCACAAGGTACATATATACAGACTTATATGTATATATTATATATCGTATTGCATGTACGTTGTGATACAATGGGCGAGCTAGGAGCGTTTTCAAACTTTTCTTTTCGGTGCGTTGAGGAAAGTCAAAATGAAAAAGTGCTATCGTAACGTTCTATAATAGTTTAGGACAATGTGTTGAAGATTATAAAAAATAATATTTTGGCATTATATTACATACAGCTTATGTAATGTTGCTGAGTGAAGCTTTTCTGATATATAATATCTACGATTACTTTAGGTGTTTTTTTTCTTTTTAGTATATTAAAGAAAGTTAAATTGAAAAATTGCATTGTGATATAATATTATAGTTCTGGATATATAATAATAAAGGCTATTAAAAATGTATCGTCATAAAAAAATATATATGTAACTTGTGTAACATCACTGTGGAACAAAGCTTTGTGTATGATATTAGAAATTCAGGAATTTTATATATACATATAGAAAAATCTCACTGATCCGGCATTATTATAAACTAGAGGGTGCCAGATTATTGGAATGTTTGGATTATTGGATTATAGAGAAAAATTCATAATACATAAAATAAAGCATTTCATAGAGAGAATATAATGTATGTATATGTAATGTATGTATATGTATATGTGTATGTAATGTACGTTGTTCATGTTCGACAGGTTTTTTGTAACTTATTCCATCGTCTTCACGTAGTCGACTATCTTCTTTTTTTTTTCCTTAAGATCGTGTATAGTAGCGCGTTTAACTCCATATTTTTTTGCCAATTTGCACATGTTTTCACCACTATCTAATTTCTTTAAAATGTCCATTTTATCTTTCAAAGCTAGAGTATCTCAAAAAAGTAGCTAAATATTTCTAGAACTAAAACTATCTTTGTCTGATTGTGAGATGATTTGACAGAGAATTCAATTAAAATTCAGTTTTTAGAGTTTTTTCATATCGTATTTTTATTTATTTTTAAGTTTATGATAGCATAAAAAATATATTCCATGAACTTTACAAAGGTCAAATATGATACTGATTGAAAAATGAAATATAATATTATAGAAAAGAACCAACTCGAGAAAAAATATAGATTCCAACGAACACCGCAGACTTTCCCGCATATTACGAGCACCTTTCCCTTCCAAGAAATCACGCCCCACACATTGAGAACCACACAGTACATAGAATTTCTAGTCACACGTGTCATTGCGTGTTCCGAACTCAACACACAAACACACACGTGCAATATAACGAACAATGAGCTCGCGTGCTGTCACGCCACCGTCGAAAGGTCGGGCTCACAAAGCCCGAATTTCGGACACGTAAAATCATCGCCGTTTCAAAAGCTGAAAAGCTGAAATTTGTAAGTTGTGTCGCATGTACTCTCGATTTCATTATGCGAGAATTCGAAGGCCGTCACGGTTCTAGTTCGTGAGATAATCTTGATTGAGGGCGCGCACGCGATCGGGCCGATCTGCTCGTCTGCGGTGGCATACCGAGACGCAGAAAATTGTATGTAACTTAAAACGTTAATTAAGTCGGAGTCGGGTCGCTCTTTGTAATCTTATAATAATTCGCCTCGAATTTTTTTCGAAGGAAAGTGGAAAAAAATGTCGTGTAGTACGGGTTTTTTACGACAACTGTTGATTTTTTCGGATTGCAATTTGAATAATAGATTATGCGTTTGAATCGCGAGATTAAAAAAAAATACAGATGAAAGAACATGCGGTTTGAAAAATTGACAATTATGTCTGAGTTATATAAAATATATGAAAATTCTTTGAGAATATATGGGTTTCGTATGTTTTCCTTTTACTGCGCTTCGTCTTTCAAATTTGCAGCGATTTTTTTTAATTATAAATAAATTTAATTCTATGATCGATATAGTCAGGATTTACGATTAAGTGATGGTAAACTAAATTTGAAGTTGCTAGAAGTCCACTTCGGAGCAGTGCGGTCATGCAATAATATAAGCGACCTGTTAAACAAACTAACTTAGCTGAGTACCGTCAATATCCATGCATTTACTTCGTTATCGTCACCTAAGAATTGAAATCGGTTTAACTTATAATTAATACAAACGCTCACGTTTTAATAACATCCCACAGCAAAGTCGACAACCCCATAACAACAAATCTTCTATTTATTATATTTTTAATCAAACAATCCAATTTAAACAAGATAATCATACTTCATATTAGCATTCAGATGGTTTCAGTATTCATCACTTCGAGATTCACTAAACAGACTACTGCAACAAACATTACATATATACGACATCATCAAAAAGATTTCACTTATTCATAAAATAATTAAATCTACCCATTCCGAAAACATCAAAAATTCAAAAACCGAATTTTCTCCGATACATTATTTACAGCAGACGTCGGACGACGGCAAATTTCCGGCTCAACTCTTCCCTGGGTAACACACACACACCCACATTGAGGGCACCCATCGGCACACAAGCCTTGGCTTTCCACAGGGCGAAAGTCAATTAATGCAGGCCGGATTTCAATCATCGTCAAGCCGAGGAATTAACACCCGGGCCGGTAATTAAAGGGAAGTCGCGTGGCCTTAATCGCGCGCGTCCATTTCACGGGAAATCCCGCACGTGTTGACGCGCGTGGAGTTGAAAAATTCGCGTCGCTTGGATGTCGTTTCGATCACGTTGTGTGGAGGTTCGATTGGGTTTTGATATTTGTGATGTTTGTGTAGGTTAGTTGTATGTATTTAAAGATTTTAGTTTGTTTTAAAGCGATTTTGAGGCTATCTAGAAGTATTCATAAGAAATATCTTTTTCGATATGGCAAATATTAAATATCATTGCTTCGCGACGGTGAAAAATCTATAAAATTTAACATAATTCAAAAATATAATAATTCAAACTAAAATATGTGTTATTATTATTAATTATAAATTTCATTTATTTTAAGTGAGTAGTTGATGAGATAAAAAATCTGGAACATTTCTTTCTAAATAATCTTTTGATTGATTAGGAAAAAGACGAATCACATTAAATATAATTGATGGCTTCTATTTTGAGAAGTTAAATACTGGGAAAAATCTTAAGATGAAGCGAATGATTTGATTAATTGTAGATTTCTTTGGAAAGGCTACACTTGATCTCTAATTCAAAAGAAATAATGTGATGGAAGAAAAACGAATAAGAGAAAGGAAAAGGAAACTAATTATTTTGTAGAATCAATAAAATTTATCTAATTCAGGTGTGCTTTTATATTATATAAATATTAGGTAAGTATATTTTTGGTTATTAATTATGATTTTATGTGAATCTCAGATTCAAAAATAAATATCAACAGTCTTTCATTAACATTCTTTCAAATCAAAAATAACTCCAGGGAAATATTTACAAAAGTGACTTCCTATTATTGCAAAGAAAATGAAAAAAATACAAAAGAAAATATTCTATATTTGAAGATAAATTCAAATATAAAATTTCTTTCAATTTATAATCTTCAAATAAAACATTGACCACTCAATTAAGTTCTACACTCTTAAATTCAATTACTCATCACTCAACCAAACCGCAACTCCCCCAAAATTAACCTATAAATATATTTCAAAAAATGTATTGTATCGAATGTCGAATCATTTGAAGTTCGAGTTTTTATCAGTACGTCACGCGAATATAATAAATTTCAATTATTTCGAACGGCCTCAGCGTGTGCTTATATCTGATGGCGCAAGTTAATTTATGTTTCGCCCCGGGGAAAAAAGGGAAAAGTCAACATTAATTACTTTTATTAGCAGAAAACCCCCTTCGTTTCAGTATTGACTCGAGTTCCCCGGGCGCTAAATTTCAGCGATCACGCCACTCGTACAATAAATATCGTCGATTTTTATACGAAAAGCGACCAATATACAGTTTTATGAACAGAAATTGGTGTGCGTAATGTTCGACAGGTTTCGAACATGAGAAGATCAAAAGTCAAGTCGATTAACTTCGGAAAATTTCGGAGAAATAATATGTCGATTATTTTTTCATTAAATGTATAAGAATTTGATTGAAACGCCAGAAAGAAAGTTTGATTTTCGGATAGATCAAGATTGTGAAATTTTAATATAAGAACTTCATCATACTGTTAGATTTTTTTTAAATTCATTATTTTAAAAATAGCGCATAATGCAATATATTATTATGTAAAAATAGAAAAAAGGGTATTTTCAAGTAAAATTGGATTTTACATAAAAATTTGTGATAACGAAGAAATTTTTCATGTCAAAATGTGAATCGATCGATCTTGCTTTCAAAGTATTGCATAATAAGCAATTCATATAATGTTTATAAGAAAAAAAACCGTATATAATGTTATCGAAACGAATTAAAGTCAAAATAAAACGATTTTCACTCATCAAAGCCAAGTTTGCGTGTTGAAAATCACTTTTACCTGAGAACCAGACTGTCGACTCATTAATCCGAGTCAAACAGAACGATTTAGAACGTAAGCAAAGGTATTTATTATATTATTAGAATATTTGTGGTTAGTTTGGACAAAAATAACAATCAGATGTATATATATTTATAAATAACAAAGCTAAATCGTTAGATGTTATCTATAATAGTTATCCGCGATAGTTATACATTTTGCGAGAAGACCGAACAATCGAGGCATTCGCGAAAGTTTATCTTTTGAAGTTTCACTCCCAGCGAAGATGTGGTGTCTGAGCACATTTAAAGAAATAAAGTCCAAGATATTATACTCGTATATAACTGGAGAGAAAGTTTCGAAAAGACCGCTCGGTAGCATTAAATATTTGCACTGATTGTCTTTGACTCTCCGAAGATATTGAGTTCGACTAATTAATAATTTGAATTCAATCACTAATTGAAAGATCAAAGTGCCTTTAATTATTTTAAACCGATGGATATAAACAAACTTTATTTTATTTCATCAAATTGTATTTACTTTAAATTAAATTAAATATTTTATAAGGAAATTCAATGGAGATATGATGGACATTAACAGCACGTCAAGTGCAACGTATGCGAATTCAACTTGCATCGAGTCTGACATGAACGAAATTGTTTTCTCCGAAACACGAAACATCTTCGACATGCTCAATACTAACAAAATGGCGGCAAAACTCAACAAAAACTAAAAAAAAACCTTAACTGAAACGAGCATTGACAAAGTTGCCGAAAGCTTCAGAGGAAACGTCAATGCGTCAGACGTTCGAATCATCAAAGGTGCTCCAGAGCCCCGGTTCGGAACCTCCTTAATGCAAAGCACTCCCGTCGAATTGCCAAAGTTTTAATGGAGAACTTCTCGGCAAGATCAAAACCCGAACCTGAGCATACCAGCCGTCGGTGTCTCGAATTAAACGCTGAAAAAAATACAAGAACGAGTGTTCCAGCGTCGGAAGCGTTTGTTTCCTCGGCTTCAATTTCGGTGTTGGGGGATAATTGCTTCGCGATTCAACTTTGTCGAGTCATGTTTGAGTTCTCAATAAGCTCTCGTCTTTGGGCGAGGAAGTGGTTTCGTTTAAATGGGGAAATATTAGAATGAGAGTTGAATTATTGTCGCTCGTGTTTCGAGTGGTTTTGTTTCAGTTTTTCGAATTTTTTGTATACTTTTCTTGTTGTGGGTGACGAAATAAGCACGAATTTGCGTTGAAGATGTAGAATTTTTTGCTTTTTCAATCTAAAGATAATAAATTTGTTTATAAGAAATATTATAAATAAATGAATTGTTTTGGTTGAAACCAAAAAGAAGAAATGAGCAGATGTACAAATATTTATATTACAAGGATAAATATGAAGATTTTCTTTCTCAGACAGACATTCTGAAAATATATTCATTTGTCACCTCAGAAAATAATATACATATTTTTATATATATGTTTGTATTGCCTTCAATGTATCTAAACTATCGCCGTTTTGCACTTGACACAAAACAAATAAGAAAATCGTTTTACAGCAACCCACACCTTTGCCTATGGAACACAAATATCATAACAGATAAAATAATACAATTGGAAATTTTTCAAATCTGTAGAAGAGTATTTCAAATAAACGATGAGAGTTATTGAAATCCAAGGAAGCAGTGAATGATACACAAATTGATGTTTATACAGTACTCAAATCACAAATGAAAGAATCGAAAATTGTTTTTGCGTATGTAAATATATTATTACATAAAAATTTTCTTTTTCCGGTTTTATATGAAGAATATTATAAAATATTACATAATTGTAGTGAAGTGAGATATCAATTGACTAGTGGTTGGGTAATCATAACACGACATAAAAATAACATCACATCAACTTACCAGACGGAGATAAATATATTTTGTCACCTTCAAAGAATCAATAAGAACCTAATTCAAGGTCAGATTTGGCAGACGAGACTCCGGAAGGAATCCCAGTGGACTTTTGTCTGAGAGGGCTTTTTCACAAATTTTCCATCGTTTACTATGTACGAAAATAAACCTTCAATTTGCTGAGTGTTTTTTTTTAGAAAATTTCTCGACCGGCCTTCAATCCCTGACTACTTTTTTTTTGACCTTCCTCTATTTTTTAATTACACACAGGAAGATGAATCGACAACTTTCCCCATTTTGAAAAGGGGGAACAATAATTTAAAAGGAAATACGGGAAGAACATTTCTAATCGAACTGTATTTTCTATTATTTGATATACACGTGTATACCGTAATTTTTATAACATTACTTTGATCTTATTTTTAATATTTTGAAATCAAAACTCATCTTCTTTTACTAAAAATTCCATCAAAAAAATCTTTCCATGTACACTTGTTTTTTCATGTACGATATCGAACAGCGTATTGACTAGTGGATCATATGAGACATGTGATTGGGAGGCAATATGTGTACTA
The DNA here is from genome assembly GCA_028571205.2 of Hydropsyche betteni. Taxonomy (NCBI): domain Eukaryota; kingdom Metazoa; phylum Arthropoda; class Insecta; order Trichoptera; family Hydropsychidae; genus Hydropsyche; species Hydropsyche betteni. The sequence continues at coordinate 975,356 of JAOXNN020000088.1, read as the reverse complement.
TTCAAGACAACCATACAACGCCATCACCAACTCAAACCCACCTAAAATCTGAAAATATAAATAACGACAACAATTACCTCAATATACAAAGCCTCCTTCTCATGAAAAGACATCTCGCTGGACTTGCGCATAATTCCTAGAGCAGCCTCGCAGGGCGGGGGCTGCTCCGCCCTTGCTTCTCCAGCCCTCAAGGCTCCGAGTCTTCTATTCTCCTGCTTCCAGGACAAGGCTGTGAAGCTCTCGAAGTACGAGCCATCCGTCTCCTGGACCCTGGGAAAACGACAAATCATATTCCACGTAAGAGTCGCCCACAATTCCGTTTGCTCGAGAGCAAATCTAATTAACCCAGTTTCCACGGCGCGTAAACAAGCCGGAATGTCGCGTGCATGTTTAACGTGATTTCATCGTGTCGGTCGTGAAATTTTATCGATTCGGTTGCATGTCGGTTTGTGTGATTTTATGAGATTGCTGGGTCGTCGGGGTGTGGGTTTTTGGTTTGGATTTTTGGTAGGCGAGTTTAATTGTGAGAGTAAGTGATAAAATGAAAATGAGTGAGGAATATTGATAGAAATCGATAATAAATCATTTAAATTAGTGTTATGCAAGAGAAGACTTCTTCGAAATATAAAATTTTGTAAAATAATTAACTGTAGATGTATTTAATATTAAAAAAAAATATATGTAGAAATCTTGTATTTAAATTATATATTTAATAGAAACCATATATTAACTTTGTTTTTTTGATTCATTTAAAATGTGTATTCACGTGCGTGGAAAGTGTAAAAAAAAATTGGCGTATTCAAAAGAAAACAAAAGGATTTTTTGTTTTTGTTTGTGTAAAATCATAAAGCATACTTACATAATTTTCTCTGCAAAAAATTTTTTCAACTAAATTTAGATGCATTCAAAAAGATTCATTCGTATTTCGAGTTGTTTTATTGAAAAACCCGTCTGATGAATTATATATTTTTTCGAATTAGATAACTCTCATGAAAAAAGAGTTAATACGTTTCAATATTGAAACAATAAGAAAATGTAAATAAACTCCCGCTTTTTCTACTTCGAATCGTTTTCAAATTCGATACAAAATGGAAAGCAGTCTTGAATGTATTTAATTTAAATGCAAAATTATTCAAATCCGATTACAATAAAAAGACTCGATTAAAAAAATCCAAAGAAGGGAACACGTTTAAAATCATAATAGAGCTCGAGTTATATGCATAAAAAAATTCACAAAATCTATACAACCTCGTACATATATCAGGCTTATTTTATTTTCGAAAAGTAAACAAACACATATTCAGAAAATAGTTCACATGCCCAAACGCCTCCAGAAGAGATACGTCCCCAAAATCTTCACAGGGATTTTTGCATACATAAAAGTCTCGTTGTACCGTGTTTTTTTTTTACGATCGCGCATACACACGATTTCAGCGCGGTACGTGTGTTTTACGAGGTCGTAAGAATTGCTGAAAACGCGCTTGTTAAAAGCTTTCGCATGAATGAAGCCCTTCGACACCCGTCCCTTGAGGGACACGAGCTTTCGCCTTTTATTTTCGCGTTAAACGCTCTCAACTAGACATACTTTCTATTTTATTCTAGTCGCTTCTCGAATGGGAAAATGATGGGTGTCTTCGATGTTTATGTCGGAATGGTGTGTGATTTGAGAATCCGGGGTTAAGTGTCTATGCGGATTTTTAATTAAAATCGTTGAGAGCTTTTTAATAGTTTCGCAGCTTTTCGGTCGGTGGGGTTTTGGGTTTCGCTTTGATCGAAAAATTAATAACGAAAAGTTGCCACATAACTGAGTTTTCATTTTAATTGTGAATTAATTTACGTGACCATAAAGTTGTTTAAAAACGTCGCTTGATGTCATTTATATATATGTATTTTTTATAACTGGGTGAAATGTGAAATTATTACAGTTAAAATATGCGATTAACAAAATTATGTGCAGACTTTTGAATGTTCGCAAGAAGACTCAAAAAGCATTAAACGTGAAAATGGAATTGAAAAATTATATTACAATCGAGTGAATTGATTAAAAGTTAATATTGTCAATTGTCTATACAGATTTATATCGAATTTTCCTCGATATACGCATGCAATTGACGTCGGCACACGTCAAAGCTAAAACAATTAGTGCTTCTCTCGGATCAGTCGCGTTCAGCTTGGATTAACCGATTGGGAGATTTCAATTTAGAGGTGAAAATGTATATATTATATAATATACACTGTAGGGAAAATTCGGTTGATTTTGTGATGATGATTAATTAATTCCATTAATTTTTCTTTTACATAGCATAAAATGGATAGCAAATAACATAAAAATGGTAAGAATTTATGATATTGTGAATTTTTTCTTTGATTTAAATTTTATTTATATAAATGTAATATAACAACTCAAAGAACGGAATATTTCGTTCATTCTTTTTAAAAATAGTTTTAGGCCAAAAATGCACCTATCGACCACACTAATCATTAATCAACTTTAATAACTGATGGATCAAACACAACAAGTTACAATCAAATCAAAGAAACATTCAATAAATAGCAATATATCATCAACACTAACATAATCATAATCCCTACGGGGTTTGATTGGAGAAATACATCTTGCGACAAGAACAGTCGAATTTCCCCGTGCAAAGACACCGCACAAGTACACTGCATATAAATTCACCGAAAATCGTGGTCTAGAAGGCTGTCGAGGCTGTGAACTGACTAAACGATGGTATGTGCTCGGTGTGCGTACCCAGTATTCTACGGTAAGTGGATTTGGACCAATCTAAATTCCAGTGTCGCAGGCTCGATGTGTTTGCATACCGCGGCTACGCACACGCAATCCTATAAGGCGACACGTATTTTCAGTTTTATTTTGTCCGATTTTGAATTTTGTATGAGGATGAGTGGTGTCGACTCGTTGATGTGCTTTTTTGGAATTTTAAAAATTCCGGGGTGCGCGAGTTTGTGGTGATTTTTAGGTTTCAGGGTAGGAATCGCGGTACGTTTTTAGATTGGTTTTAAAAATATATTATATAATAGATCAATCCGAAATGTTAATGGAGTGAATTGTCTTTGCTTATGGTTATTGATTAGTGTTCGCTTGCGAATAATACTGAGAACTCGATCGTGCATAATATGAAATTTATGAAACGATACAATGAAGCAGAAGAGTTTTTTTATTTGTTTTCAGCATTTATTGGTTTTGCTCTGAAGCTATGTGACAATAAAGCAAACGGACAGTTTGAAACGTACATTCCATAAAGTTTCCATTTCAAAATAAATTTCTCATAAACTGGGTATACGAAAAATAATTTCAAAACTTATACAACACTATAGGTATATAATATTAAAAAAAAAACTATTCATTATTTATTTTTTGAAGTATATTTATTATTTTTGACTTTTAAACAAAAAAAAACAATAATAAAATTTCAAGTAAACGGGTTGAATCGTATAATACTCAACAATTGAAAGCCTCAAATGAATTGAAGAGTACCCGCGATCAATAAATAAAACCAGACTTCGAATTATTGTTCAGTTCGAATCTATTTTATGTTACAAACCAGTGCCATTCAATTTAGTAATAATTTTATTGAAAAAGTACCGCATTCAAGATACTGACAGATAAATACAAAATTATAACAAAAGGCTACAATTTTAATATTCGAATAGATTACCAGAATAATACGTTTCGTTCAATTTCTCAATTGAATATTCAATAATTCATTCGTGTAATGGAACAATTTAATATTTGAATGCATATTATATTCAAACACAATTGCATAATTCTATAATATGTATAACCCAGTATTTGTTTTTTTTCATCAAAGCTTCTCTGAAAAACTTAAAGTTATGGCATTTTTCAATTTTATTACTTTCCTTCCGATGAATTTATATTTTTGATTTCGTTTATATAATTAATTAATTAAATAAATGATAAATATTAATATTATTTATTGTATTGAAATCGTTCGGTACATACGCATTGAAATCATTATATACATACCCGGTATATTTTATCTTTCTATATAAAGTGCATCAAATTCTCTTTTTGCACAGTGGATACGTTCTAAAGACTACCGTGCAAAAAAAATAAGGTTTTCATATAAAAATGGTATATAGATTCCAACTAGTAATACGCAATCAAAAAACGGTAATTTTTCATTTATTTAAAAAAATGTATTTAACATAATTATGTAGTCATTCGGTATCATTACTAGATAACAAACGTGCCCGTTTCCTGTTGTTTTTTGTGGTAAAAAATCACTTGCAAATAATGTAGTCCAATATGTTATTTTTTCTTTTTTTTAAACCGAGTTAAAGTGAAAAAAATCAATGTAAAAAAATAATCGGTTCTTTTTCTTGAATCGTGTTATTTCGAATTTGGTGCATAACATAAAAATTCAACCCAAAAAATTGATAACCCCTATTACGCACACACACATTTCCCCAACAAACACAAAGCATACATACACACATTCATCGTGGCCCGTGTAACGTATTGTGGCGTGGGACGCGTGATTTCCGTCTGCCCGAGCGAGATACAGCCAAAGCACTTTTGTTTTCAGCAGTCGACGTTTCGGAGGATTTCCAAAACGGCTTTCAGAGGTGCTTCGTTTTCAAAAGCGTTATCGGAGCGGTCGAAGGGCCCGTTTGGAGCGCGCCGTAATTTTGTATTTGTTCCGTTCGGCGGCTGTGAATTGCCGCGTGTCTGTCGTTGATTAAGTCGATCGATTGTGCTGGGTTTTGGTGGGGTGAGCTTATTTTTTTATGGGTTTTGTTGAAAACATATCGATTGATGATTTAAATTTGTCAAAAGTGCTATTTTAGTTTTTTTGAGCAATTATGTCAAGCCACAAAATGAATGTTATTATAATAAATACCATTTATCTTATGATAAGATTATTTGATAGTAGTTGGTTTAAGTTTTCGGCTATTGAGCGTACGCAATAAGAAAAATCCCGAATTTTCCGATAGCACTGGATTTTAAAAGGTTCAATTCTTTTGAGAAAATTACGTTGGATTTATATAATATTGATTAAATAACTATTTCTAGTTTGTTGAACGTCATATTATTGTAAAAATGCTTCTAAATTGAATTTTATGATAAATTTTTCTTAAGTTTTTTGACGTTTGTAATTTCAATTTAAAAATTCTTTCAAAATTAAAAATTTACTCGACAGTAAAAGTGAAGTGATTTCATTCAGAATTAATTAAAATGCCAAAGAAAACGTACCTAGTCATAGACCTTTGTACTTGTAATATTTTACCTGAAACTAACTACTGGAAAAATTTAAACCATATTTCGAAGTTAACGTAAAACTTCCATAAAATTTACTAAACATATAATTAGCTGAAAACGAATATAATAACTCAATTCCCGAACGTATACGATGACAAATCACAAAATGACTTCAATCACAATAAAAGCATAATTACCCGGAAGTGGCATGTTGATCGACCTCAGGCCAAGAAAGACGCCTCCTGCAGAAAGCTAACGGAGGTCTATTTGGGGGTGTAGAAGCAGAGGCTCCAGGTCCGGGGCTCGAAGCGTTGTCCCTCCTGGGCTGTCTCAGTGAGCCCCCGCGGGGCGTACGCCCCGGGGGTGGCGCCAGACACTCCAGGGTGCGACGCCTGTTCACCAGGGCGCTTGTTCCTGGCGCCGGAACCACTTTCGGAAAACCTGAAAATATCAATTCATTCATTAGGTATAGTTGAATGTTGTTCATTTGTGTATTTTCGAAGAAAAATGCCAAGTTTTAGATTTATTAGTTTGTGTTAACGTCCGATAGGTGGCGCGTTTATGTGTCAAATGTAATTTAATAATAACATCGGCTGTGGATTTGTTAAGAAACGGTAAACGATAAAATGTGAAAATCTGATTGTGTGAACCCAAAATGTGTACCCGATTTGAATATTTAATATTATATTTAATAAATAAAATCAAAATAGTTCATTTGTTATTGTCACAAGACGTCATATAGGCAAAGCCAGTAGTTAGTAGGTGATAAGTATTATATTATAGACGTTAACTGTATACGCATAAAAACCATATTTGTGAAAAAGTCGCGAGCGTCGTTCGAACGAACAGACAGACGGACACACACAAGCACACAAACACACAGAAATTCGTGATTATATACAGAGGGTAAGAATCAAACATATAATTTGACAGTTTTATATAAATATATTTCTATTTCAGATCATGATATACGTTCACATTCGTCCAACATAAAATATCACCCTAAACTTTCACCTATAGATTTGAATCATTGTACATCTTTCGAATTAATATTAATGACTAATTTAACCATTTGGTACAGACGAAAGCGAAAAAAATGAAGATTGATTAAACAAACATATTTTCAATACAATATTTTCATGAGTATTAAGGATTATCCACAAGATGAATAATAGGCTGGATCAGATCGACGATATCCGAGTGTACGTTGCACATTATACAAGCTCGTTATATTATTATGGTCACGGTTACACGACTGTTACATTACGTCGGATGTGTGTCGGCGTCTTAACGTATCGGGCTCTTTAACTAAAAGCACACATGTGACACATATCGGTTCGATTAAGGGTTATTTTGTCTTAACATTATACATATGAGGGTGGAGATAAGAGATGTGCCGTAAATAAAGCGTATCGTGTATCGACACTTAGCCATATTCTCGTATTTATTATGTAATGTGGAAGATATAGGGGTTTTTGCTGTCGGTCAATATGTTTGTTGAATTTCAATATGTTTTTCGTTTTGGAATGATGTGATCTTTGCTCGAAGGTATATGTTAAAATAAAATGTTATCGCTCAGCTCTTTTCCGGTTTTGTTTAATATGGAGATATTGAAGTGGGCTCTAAATAAATATTCGATATAAAGCATTATTGAACCAGTGTGAACAAATCAAAAGCTATTAGTTTTTTATATAATACTTTTTTATGAAAATTCAACGGATTTTTGCTGAAAAAGTATATCCCTTTTACATTTATTGAAAATGTGAAATATACTTCAATTTGATAAATGTACTTTCGTGCTTTACGGACAATATTTATTGAGCTATTTTTGTATGACATGGACACGGTGCATTTTCATTTTATACACTCAAAACGTATTTTAGTTCAGATAAAATATTTTTACATATTGACAAATAACAAAATTTTCCGAGAAAACTCAAGTATGGATAAGAATAAAAATAATATGAATTCCAAATAAAAATAAATATTCAAATAATGAATACCGAACAATTTCACATAGAAATTTGAATTCATTGAATTTTTATTGCAATTTTACTTATTCTGAATGCGAAATCAAAATCTTTAAATCATGGATCATCAAGATAAAAAAAAACACGCGATATTGAATTGCATCCGAATAATTATTTATATAAGCTTACTTTTTTACTTTAATTGAGCACAACGTAATATTATTAAAAAAATAAATATTAATTAACTCCAATAAACAAAAATCGCGACACCGAAAATTCGCATCAATCACGCTTCGATTTCGGAATTTCGAACACGCACCGAAAAAGGGCAATCAGAGAGATTTACGCCGACTTTAAAGCATTGGATTAATCCAGAATTTTCGATTCGAAAACGAATTAAACGCGTCTCGAACGAGCTATATATCTCTGGGCCAATAATGCCCGAGAGGCGCGTTCAAACTTTGGCCCACCCAGTTCCCGGCACGGGACTTTCGAGTGTCCCTTAGACGTATATTTGTTGTGTATTATGGTATGTAGAATTTCTCCAGAATATTTCTCGATGATGTTACGTACACTTCGGTCCAAGTTGAAGTATTATTTCGAGTCACGATCGTAACATTTGTCACGCGGAACGAGTCAAGAGCGTGCCGACTAGTTTTTCAGAGTTTTCCGGTATTTGAGCTTGCGGCGTGTGTGCGTGAGGTTTCGATGGGTCTTTTAAATTCGTTAAATTTTTGATTTTCGTGTGCTTCGATGTTCTTTGCGTGTCGGGAATGCGTTATTGCGTGTTCGATCAACAGGTTATAGATTTTGCTTCGATATTTTCGGTTAGGTCGAGAAAATGCGAATTAATGTTCTGTCGACTGAAAATTTTATTATTTAATTGTAGAATTAATATAAAAGATAATCTATGTACAGTTTTATTTGTTTGAATTATTAAAATTGATTGCAAATCAAAATGAAGAATATATAGTTAACGAGTTTTTTTTGCAGATAGCAAAACTTTGTGTTTATATTAAATAACTTATTTTCGACACATTCAAAATATTCAAAAAGTCAAAAACAAAAATAGACAAAATAATTTTCAGATAATATTCTAATTTTTTTTATAATTTCATGCCAAAAGTTAATCAAATATTATAATTTTGAACGAAGTTTTTTGTAATGAATCGAGCGAAAGTTGTAAGTCGTAATATGTTGCAAGTGAAAAAAGTAAATCAAGTTTTTTGCACAAAATACAGTGAAAAGCGAGCGAAAATTGATGCGAAATCGAGCGATATATCAAGTAGGAATCGGCTGAAATTTGACGTACATAAACTGGTAGCTGGAAAAAATTCGACGATCGACACGAAAATATATTCCACAAAATTTTTCCGCGGGAAAATTCGCAGCTAGAGAATTTGGGACAATTTCGCAAGCGATTAGGCAGATCTTTAAAATATGCAAACGCTTCCTGCCTCGGATTGACTATGAAATATTTGATGACAAATAAAATATATCATTCGTAATATTATGTTTTGTTTGGCTAATTCACTTTAAAAAGTATTTTATTTATTCGATGAGTTTTTAGTGTTAAATTGAATTTATAGAAAGCTTAATAAATTGTACGTTATGATTTTTTTAATTTAATAACAAGTTTATAAATCTTAATAACACGAATCTCTTTTGCAAAATACTATTAAGGAATATAATATAACGAAATTTGATAATAAATTTCAAACAAATTGTTTAAATATTGAAACAAAACCGAAACTTTGAATCTTTAAGAAACTTCCAGAACCACGTTGTATGAATAATATTTTACTTCGAGGCTGATAAACTAAGTTTCCCCAAATATGATGAATTTTAAATATATACCCCTAGTTTTCTTCCCAGACATAAAACTGCAATATTGGTTAAATACAAAGTGCTGCGTCGAAAGAAAGCGAACCTTTACTCTCCCAAAACTTATCATTAGTTCAAATTGTTTAATTGTTGAAACGCTATCGGAACTTTGGATTGCTGTGACGTTCTCTGAGTCATACTGTACGTATTTATAGAGTGGTTTGGCAACCAAGTTTTGCCAAAGTTGTCGCCTCGTTTCGGTTCACGCGGTCTTCTGACCAAAGAGTTATCGTCCGGACGTGCAACATTAAAGTACAATAAAAGTTATTGTGTGTTTATAAAAGCATTCTGTGAATATCCTCTGAAGGATTTAAAGTGACATTGTACGTTTATGAAATATCAATGAAATGATATTAGTATTCTGAATCATCAAACGATCATTGATTTGATTCTAGATATAAATAATATTTATACATCGAAAAATTAATAATGTTTTATATTTTTCCAAAAATACTCAGCATAAAATTGATAAAAAAAAGCAGAAGAGCGAAGCCTCATTTCCCCGTATGATATGTTTTAATTCACCGTTGTTCCGAGTTATCTCGCGTCTAATTCCGCGAGTTACCATAGACCCTCGGTACGTGTAATGAGAAATTTTATTCGGATTTTCAAAGGTGGCACGTTTTGCGAACAGCCAAACGAAAAACATTTTCCGACCCGCGGAAAATCCGCACCCAGAATACATTAAATTTTTCGTCTCTGGAAGTAAAACAGCGTGTGTAGTTTTGCAATGATGTGACTTAAAAAGGTCACTTCAGTTTTAATTTTTAATGCCTATTTACGTTTTTAGCATATATGCCCTTTTCAAAAACAATCTTGTTTATTTTTCTTAAATAATGAATGGAACAAGGATAGAATTTGTAATTTTTGATTAGTTTAATTTTTCAAGAAACGTTTTATATAAATCGTGATATAATTCTGAAATTAAATAAATAAGGAAATTTTGGAGAAATATCTGTGAGGCTTGCATAACTCAGTCGCCCTTTGACCCGACATAATACAGTGTGGCACATAAATAAAGTACACCCTTCATCGCGTTTCGCTTTGGGGTAGACCGCAAACCATTTTGTCACATTGTACCTGTTAATTACACCTTTTTCTCACTTCGAAATCGTCTGGTTACGACGTTATTTTCGGGCGTCGGTTTTCCTTCAGACACTTTCGCGTGACTTTCAACCCTCGTTTTCCTGCTCTTATATTGCGCTATTAATTTCAATTTAACGACTCTGTGCCTAGGTCGTTAACCTGACGAGACAAGTCGAAACTTTATCCCAATTTTATGGGAAATTTCTCTTTCAATATATTCAAGCTTTTAAAAATTCAAACCGGAAATTTTAGTAAAACCGTTATGCATTCATATAATGTTAGAACAATAATTGAATTATTACAAGTAGTTTAAAAATGTTCAAAGTGATAAAATTTAACCACAGCTTTCCTAACAGATTTCGAATGTTCAACCGGTTGGTCTGAAATAAGTTTTATATCGATATGCTATTTTGTTGGAAAATGATACACCGTAGTTTATGCACTATTATATTTATATTTAACGAAAACTTTTGCTCGTGCGAAGCTTTCATATGTGGTTTTACGCATAGAGAATTCTTTGAAACTCATTATATGTTTTATGCAGGATTATTGTGGATTTTTTAATTCAAAAATCGAATATTTATACGGAAATGTGCATATTATATTATTATATAACGGCACATTTTTGTGCTGCGACCTTTTGAAATTTCGCCTCACAAAACATTTTTCTCGCTCAAAGAAACAAGAAACTTTTAATTGGTGGGCTCATGACTGTGGTTAATTGGATTACGTACCATCCGTTATAAAACGGCCGAGTTCGAACATTTTAAATAACGAAAATTACTGAAAAATAGAGTTTGGATCTTCAACAGATGCTTTTCGCTCAGGTTGTGTGCAAAATGAAAAAATACGACCGGATCGTGCTGAAAATTTTTGAATAAGTATGCCGAGTTCCTGAATTTATTATTTTTTAATAATATCAAATGTAAGGTCAATAACTTGGTCTCTTCAGTTAAGTAGTAGTATTACCAATTTGACATAAGATTTGGAATGTGTGGAAATTTTTAATAGGAAAAAAACGAGCTTTATTTATATAATAAACATAATTATAATATACATAACATCAAATATGTTGAGGTTAATAATATGAAGATCTAGAATGTTAATAACAATCCACAATTATAAATCGAGTTCAAAAACGGGGCGGATCATAGTCATCGCCTAAATGAAGATGTCCTCATTACGCTGAACAGAAGGGGTTCCACGAGTCTATTAATCATCGAATATAATCTCTACAGCACTTAATCTACAACGCTGTTTTAATAATGGATTACCCTTAAATGTCGAGTTCAAGTGTCGCTATATTAACGTGTACCCGAGTCCGCTGAAGGGGCGGTATGTAAGGAAGGTTTTCCTTTTTTGCGTTTTCCTATAAATCTATATTAAGCGGTCTCTCTATCGATATTGATAACGTTTGTCATCATTAACGTCAAACTGGATTTCGTGTCTTGTACATGTATCTTATATAACAGACATCCATGAAGACAAAACTCATATAATGGATAGAAAAAAGGGCAAATATTGCGACGTAAATAGGCCAAATGGACAATAATGCGATAGAGCGGTACAAAAATTAGACTTTTATAATAGTTTCCGTTATATATTTTTTTCGATGAGTAAAAAAAAACGACAATAATAAAACTCATTGATAAATATTCGATATGTATAATTTTTTTTGTTTCAGACTATATTATATTTCAATGAATATTTTTTGATATAAAAATCAAAAGTGTTTTCGATTCATAAAAGAAAAATAATTGTAAGTGATATCTTCTTTTTTTTTCTTTATCCGAATTTTCATTAAATACAACATTGCTCGAAGGCTTCATTTCGATCACAGATGAAACATCATAACGTCTGACATACAAACAATTTCCTAACAAGTCACTTTAGACACGCACACTTGTTTATATCGATCCCGTATTATTTCAAACTTAAACACCCTCAAATATAAATTGGGCCGCGTAAATACGCCGAGCCGAACCATCATCCAGAATCCTCCAGAGGAATTACTAAGCTGTTAACAAAATTGTTCCCGTTACTCCTAAAATAGCTCGGATTTTAACGGCTATATCGGATAGGGATTTCGCGATTGTTTTATCATTCAATCACGCATACATTAAGATAGTCGCAATCCCCGCCGTCTCGGGGGTGCGAAAGTAATCTAAGGGATGGCAGAGTGCCGATAGATAAACGCGCATAATATTGAGCAGTTAGACGTGTTAGAATTTCCGTATAGGAAACGGGTAACTGCTATCATTGCGAACGGTTAAGTTTAACCGAGCGGTTAATTGAATGGATGCGCGCCCATACGAGCGTGAAGAAGTTTACGTGCGCGGGATGAATTGTCAGGTTTTTGTTTATTTATAAATTTTATAGATGATAAAATAAACAGTTTTCGGGGATCGTTTGAAAGTTTTGAATTTGTTCATATTGATTTTTATTATAGGAGAAAAAATATCTTGAGACAACTCAATTGTTAGATTTATTCGAGTTTTCAAATAAATTATTGTAAAGTCGTGTCAAAATTTACCAGTTTTATGTTTTCTAGTAATTAGTGAAAAGTTCGTTCTATGTTTATGGTCAGTCCCGAACGCTTTCTGTCTTTCTAGTTAAAGCCGTTACTCCTTTTCCTGGTACCGTTCATATTTATTATCCGGCTTGTTGCCTATAGTCCTAAACTACTCCACGAGTGAAATTTATCGGACATTATTTCAGTTTTACTATGCTAATTTTCTGTTAAAATATACGGGCGCGTTGTAAAACGGGACGCGCGTGGGTAACCTTTAAACACCATAGTACGCATATATTTCAAAATTGAAGACTACTCGAAAAACATAAATCTTAAGAAATTTTCATTAACGATTTCAAAAATTAAAGATTTTCAATATTTATAACCATGATACGTTATATATTTTCATTGTTATTACAAAAAAAAAACATTATGTAATTGAAAATTGACTGTCGCTGCCATTTTTCCGCCCAGCTAATTCACGAGAAGACATATTTCCTAGCAAAGAAGCGTATGTAAATACACGCCATGTCGTATAACAATAAGACACGACAAAAATCTCGGAGAAAACTTTATCCGATCCGACGTGGAGAGTTTTTCCGCGGAAAATTCGCAATACACCCTCGCTGTTTGTTTGCGTGATGGGATTATATTCATTTTTGTACGCACACGGCCGAAAAGGGACGCTGAACTTGGCCCTGTTTAGAAGTATGACGCACGGCGATGCTTTCGCTGAAAATTCAATAGGAATCGTCGAACTTTTCGGCAACAATTTCGGGACGAGCACCATTTTGCGTCCGATATTATATTTCGTAAATTAATTCTTATGATATCTCTCGAGTTTCCATGATACTCGAGCGAGGAATTTTTGGAAATTTGTGTGCCGAAATAATTAAAAGGAGTTCGACACGTGTATGTGTATACTTCATTAGAAAAAGTCGCGGAATTTATTTGTTTAATATAAATATTGTTGAAATTTTAATGGTGTTCGCAAAATGTGGTTATTTATATTCTATGGCCTAAATTTTAATATATTGAGAAGAATCTCATACGAGATAATTGGATATTTCAACTTTAAAAAATATCTGGAAAATATTAAAATTAAAGACTCATCCTTCTCCTTCATCCTACCTTTTTTTTATTAAAAATACATATTTTTTTCCATAAATAAAAGTGCACATACGAAAGTGTTTATTTTCGAACCATTGATCCGTGTGATGCGAACGTGGCTTAAAAACTCGCACACTCAATTACATTAGCGTTACAAGCAACGTGTTTCTCAAACTATCCCAAGGCCACGCATAAACCATTTTAATTAAAAAAAAAACAATCTGAAAATTGTAAAGATTCAGTATTAAAAAAATTCAATATTACGATTATATTTATATTAAAACAATCCGAATACTCAAGTAAACAGTTTACTTTTTTCAAACTCCCTAATTATCAAAGTTAAGTAATATATTATACGTAAGTTCACCTATCATTATCATCATTGCTATTATCGACCCGTTGTGTGTCCACTGCAGGACAAGTTCTACCCATCAAATATTAGGGGTTTAGGCAATATATACCTTATCTGACAATGAGAGCCAACATTGTACCGAAAGTTCACCTACAATTGAGTCTTATAAAAAATACCTGCATAACTTCGGCTTCAAATTAACCTTACATCCTTAACCCATATAATAAACTACAGACTAAACTTTATTTTACCATGGTGAGCAGCAGGGGCTGAGGCTCCGGGGGCCACGGGGGCTGGTGAGGCGGGGGGTGGGGTCTCGCTGGAGCTTTGTCTCGACAATGAGAACCTTTTGGGACTCAAAGAGAGCCCTGCCACGCTGTCTGCCACGTACTGTCCTATGGAGCTGAAGAAACTCATGTTGGCGATGTTGTTGTTGTTTTTATATTACGGCTTATTTCAATATTAGTCTGTCATATTTTGGTTTTTATGTTAGATTTTTATTTGGTTTCAGCTTCATTTTTGATGAATTCCATGTATCTGCAAATGTATAAAATTTCGCATTAATGGTTATAAATTTGTTTCAATGAATAGTAAATGGTGAAACTTGAAAGATAAGTTTCAAAATAATAAATTGTTAGATTTATAGCTCAAACTTTCGGAATCGATCATTGCTTGCATTATTGTGAACACATTTATCATTCGAGCGATGAAATCTTCTATCATTATTTTCACGAAGAGATATTGAACAATGAATATTAAAAAAAAAAAAAAACGTTTTTAAACTTCACACAAAAATAAAGTACCAATTTATAAAATTCAAATTCAAATTTTATATTAACATCAAAAGGAAACCCATCATTTCACCTATTACATACATTGTATGGCAACTTCCTGAGCCGGCTTATTTGAGTTCAGCAACAGTTTAATTATACTGTTATTTTGATTTTATATCTAAAAAAAATTGGACGCTAAATCGCCCGAGGCTCTATGCCTCAGTTCCTTTTGACGGCGCGTCTCTCTGTATAAATGAGAGAGTGATTTTTGAGCAAAGTCCCTTTTCATTACATCAACGGCGGATATGCTAATGTTTTTGACATTCGGCTTTCTACAGCTTTCGACGTAGAAATTGATAAGATAAAGGCGAAAGATTGCGCGACAGAAGGCCGGGGCAGATTATGGCGGCTCTTTCGAAAGAATGAGCAGCGAAAAAAGTATAATTCGAGATTCCAAGGATTCCTAGATTTTTCCCGATCGGAAAGCAGGGGGGGGGGGTGAAATTAAATAATAAATCTGCGCGAATGCGATTGTAACATTTGGCTGATTGTGAGAAAAATTCAGCTGAAAGATCGTTCAGTATCTGGCCCATTAGCTCAGTTGGTTAGAGCGTCGTGCTAATAACGCGAAGGTCGTGGGTTCGATCCCCCCATGGGCCAATTCTTTTTTAATTCAGATTATTTTTTATTTATGCTTAAATATAATAAAAACATAAACACCATAATATTTTGATGACCTACTAACGAAATAAAAAACATCGTTTTATTCACGTTACATATACACATTCGTTACAATACGTTTACACAATCAATAACACATAATATATTCATTTTCATTTCGAAACATTCAAAATATAAATTCATACTATATCGCCTTATATATTTTCAATAAATCCAGAAAAACAATGGTTTTTTGTGCGTAAAAAAATACAGACTTACAAAAAAATCGGAAACGGCTATTCCCGCTATTCATTGCTTCAATATCTTTTTTCATACTTAAATAACCTTTAATGAATTTTGAATTTTTCGTGAGTCGAAATCGTATAATTTCATTTTGAAGTATCTCAACGGGAAAATATCGAATTTACAAGCAAGCGAACCGATAATATGATTATGTTTTTGTTTTGTACGGTGATTTAAAGTAGCTCCGCGATCAGAAATCGAATACGTCTGCAAAAATATTGAATTTCGTAAATATTTTATGTACTTTCTGGTCTGGTTAACGTTAACGACCCACGAGATTTGACAGAGAAAATATGTATTATGGATCGTGAAGGATTTATGTCGTCTATAAAAAATTTTCAACTATCGTTTTGTATAAATTTGAAACGTTATTTGCGCTTAGAGTTTCGCAAATGTGATATTTTTTCACGATGAGCATTTCGAAATGATGCTTGTGTACGCACGAAATTTTCATCATCGAGAATTACCGCCAGACAGGTGTACAATCTATCATTTGTGTGACATGTGTTGAAAAAGTGTACTGAAGCCATCTGTTTTTTTTAAATTAATTAAAAAAATAACATTTTAAATTCTTCAATTCGTTTATTCTAGTAAGAATTATTTTAGAATATAAAATTTTTATTGTGACATATTCTTTGATATTTTTTTTAAATAAAAAATACTTCTAAGAATAATAGAGTAAGATGTTCTGTTCGCAAACAAAATATTTATAGACTTACAATATTATACATACAAAAGCAATTTTCTTTTAAAATATTGGTTCAAACTTTTAAGATTCGATACAGCATTCTGGATTATATAGGCTTAAATACTATTTTTATTTAAAAATATAAAAAACACGAACTAAAATAGCACATTGTTTTGACTCTCGGAGCTCGCAACGTAAACAATCGATGTTTTTTATTTATTCTCTTTCTAAAATACAATTTTTTTTCAAATTCCACATCGAAGTTTGATGTAAATTATGTTTTAAGTATTTTACGAGTAGTTATTAAAATTAGGTGTTTTTGATCGATTCACTATTTAAAGTACATATTCATAACTTATTCTCGAATAGTTCGAACGGAACTATACCATTCATCCAACTATCATAAAATTTAATTATCTTACAACCCACAAGTAAAATTTAAAATACGAAACCCAATAAATTCCCATTCAGCTATTATTATATTGAAAGATTCCAGCAATGGATCAACAATACACCAACACAAACGAACCGCCACCATTCTTCAAACTATCGCTCCCCGGAAAATAACCGGCGGCGCATTTTCTGAACTAAAAATACAAATTCTCATAAAATTCCCCGGTTCGATCGATGCCGGCAGAGCCTTTGAGAAGCACGGTGAGGCTTATTTTGCGGCAATTTCCAGGTAATCCCATTACCGGAGAAACGAGGACTTGCATCCTTGCCGGCAAAAGACAGAAACAAACGGATATAGCGATTTTCAGACGAAAGCCTTCAAAAAGCGACTCCAGCCCGAAAGGAAGCAGGACAGGAATAGACGTTGAAAAAGAAGCATCGTGTCGAATGCGAATGACTTGCGGTTTTTGAAAGTTTTCTCGTGGGCAGTCACGTTTTCGCCACCTTTCTTTGAAAAGTTTTTCTCTATTGGCGGTGGTGGGTCATCATCGGTTTTGGTGTTTCACGGAAATCGTTTCATCTTTTTATAAATTAAATATGAGTGTATATATTTTATGTATATTATATGATTTTTATAAATATTTAAGTGCTTTAATGATTAAATTAATTTGACAGGTATTGATTTATTATTATGCAGACGAATTTCTTTTTGAATCTATTATGAATGGGAAACGTTAAAATATTTTTTTTATATTTATATTTAACAGTGAACTCGTATCGCTTGTATGCGTCATAATAGGAATATTTTGATAAAAAAGGTTGTTTTTCAAAATATTAAAGAGGCACTTATCTATTATTTACGGTATTCACATACCAATTTCAATATTTCGAACGAAATCTATAATATTATATAAGAAAAATACACAAATTTGAGATGCACACACATCGTTCACGTTTCCAATAAACATTCCTTTAAATTGTGTAAAAAAATCCGTATTGCCAACAAAACGACAAATTTGACGAAATCACCCATAAAAATGATTGATTCGTAGCGCAACAGCCATCTCACCGTCATTCGGATTTTTCCCTTCTTTTTACATGAATATTTTATTATTCCTCCGCTTTCGAATTAGCCCTCTTGTTCAGAGGCGGCACGTGACAGGCCCACGACGCCCACGGCCGACATTTACAAAACACTGGCATTGATTGAGGCAAAGAAGACGAAAAAACCGAATAAAACAAACACAAAAAAAGGAAATATCCCAGCCGTACCGTCGGGGCTCGAACGCGCTTATTATTGCATTCCGGGGAGGTTTATTGAGACGTCAAAGTGCGAGGATTTAGATTTAGAATTCGAAATCGGAATCAATTGCAACAGACCGCAGGATGCAATTTGCGTGCACCGGACGTGGAACGCTTTGATTGGATCCAATCGTATTCGTAATTGTCTATAGAAAGCCGCAAATTTCCGTAGATTATGAGTCATGATTGCATACGGGTTTCTGTATTTGAGTTGTGCTTTGAATAGACTGGTATTGGATTTGGTTCAATGTTATATAATATTAATTAATCTATTGTAAAAATAAGGAGTTTAATTGATAAAAAATAAAGTAGGCTAAAGGAGATAGAAGATGAACTCATGAAGTGCTGAATTTTGTTAAAGAAAACAAGAAAATTCAAGTAGACGATGCGTGGATGAAATAAAAAGAAATTAAACGAGAGTTACTCAAATCGTAGATCATTGAAAAGATTTTCGTCGAGAAATAGATAGAGAATGATTGTATACGTTGAAGATACATAATTTATTACATGTTTAGTTACGGAATATTATGTTTAAATTTGGTTAAATTATATAATATATAAAATTGAAATATATTTATCAGGATAATTCTATGGCAGTAATTGGCAATTAGTTTTGCTATATTTCAATGAGGTATATTATATACACGGTTATGGAATCAGTAATTATGTTATATTGATGAAGTTGCAATATGAATGCAATTTCCGCTGTTGTGTTTTCAACGTCGGTCACGACTGGAAATTTTATTATACCTACATAAAACAACAAAGTTTTAATTAACACTAAAAACATCCGGTGCGGTATGCGCTGCAAATCTAAAACACCTTGATCATTTCCATACGCACAAACATCAAAATAAAGCAATTCAAACAAAATTTTATTTATAGGTACATAAACCGACAATGACAAACAACTATTCTCTATTCGAATTTAATACGTTTTCCAAACGCAATTCATATCGCACGACCGATTAATTACGAATTCAACGCCACAAAAAATAGAGCTGGCAGTTCTCGATGGCGGTCGATTCGAATTCGTACATTTCGATATCCCACCTGTCGACGCGCCTTAATCATTTGTCGTATCAGCGGATTAACCTTCATCTAATTTGGATAGGGTCACGAGACCTGCACACGACACAGGTCAAAACGTACACGCGTGCCAACCTAAAATCGGTCCGACCTAAAATAAGAGGATTTTGTCGAAAAACGCGCCTCAAACTAGTCTGATCCGTTCGATATAGCGCCGATGCGAGGGTTGGTTAAACTGTTTTGTTCGAAAACTTAATTTTTATTTGAAAATTAATTGTTTAAAGGAAATATATTTGTTTGGTTGGCTTAAATATTTTTTGTTAATATCAAAAGAAATAGGTCGCAAAGCAAGTATTTTGATATTTAAAGTATATGAGATTGTAAAAAGAAACTACCCATCTCAGTACTGCAACAAAAGTTTCCTTCGTTAGTTCTAATATTATTATAAATGACGCATTCAATCCATATAGAAATAGTTCATAATTTAACAACCCTCAAACCTAAAAAACATGTATTCTAAAATAAAAAGCACATAAAAACCACAATTTCCTCGCACCCCCATCAAATTCAATCGATCACACGTAAAGTCCACACGTACCGCGCATTCAAAACCGCAACTCGAGCGGACAGAAAGCCCTAAACAGCCTTTACGACCCGTAAAGAAAAACACCCCGACTCAGAAAAACCGCCTAATCGCCGAAAATACTTTCTTCGGAAGCGGAAGACCATTCCGGCGGTCGGCTCAGTCAGTTTGAGCCGTGTCCGCTCGGTTTGTTAGGAGGCTTCGACGGTACAAATTTCGAGCACGTATATGATGAGGTGTCCGGGGGAAACGAATATGGGGCTGTTATGGAAATCCGCGGCGAGAGCGATTTATTTTGATTTTCCGTTTATAAATAATGCATCGCGTCGCTTATTGCGAAATTTTAATACACGGTGTGCCATTAACATATTCAATCTTGAAGGTTTTCGTTCGCGCGTTGAAGGTTGTTCTGTTCTTTTTTTTCGGAAATGGGGAAAATGTAATAAAAATTTAATAAAGGGATCGTTTTTCGCTGGCGCTGTTCGATTTCGCGTTTTTTATTATTCAAATTCAAATGAGACTGTGTAATATGGGGAAATTGCATATGATTATATATTATATACTTAGGTTGAGTTTTTTGAATATGAAGTGTTGAATGTGAGAAATTATTATAGCAAAAATTTAATATCAATTTGAAAATGTTAATGGAACACTTTTTGCATTTTGACGTTATAAAAATGATTTAAAAACAAACGTGGTTCAGAATAATTTTTCAATTTCACAACATTTTCTAAAAATTGATAAATGATCACCTTTAAACACAACATTTTGATTCTTAAGAATATGTTAATGAAGTCAACATTCTCAGGAATACATAAATATTCACCAAGTTAATTAATCAATCATCGATTTATCTTCATCGAATGCACCAGTTCTAATTAATCACTGAAATTAAGCTATATTTAGCAGTCATCAAATAGATTTGATTGTATATAACGATATAACCAACGGGCTTAAAACCAACTGACAAGGAACGGTTTTCAATATTTAAGCTTCATAGCTTCCTTTGCCATATCATTACGTAATTAGTAATCAATTTTCAAGTTACAGAAAAGTCTCATCCTCGTACGGACATCATGTAATCTGCAAACGATAACATAAATTATTCATATCGAGCACATTTCAAATGAATATAAACATTCTCGAATTCACATACAAATATTCGCGTAAATATAAACAGTTGAACAATAACGATCTGCATCGCAGTGTTTAAGTTCAAAGACACACATATTCGCCAACATTACGTTTTAATATGATACACGAGCAATAACCACGATTCTTAGAATTAATTTCGCGAGAATATTCCCAAGCAAATGTTCCGTCTTGCGTTATTATTATTATCGTTTGTACGTTATATACTTTCGTGCGCTTTCGCACAATTTATTATTCAAATTTCGGTTTAATTCGATCGCGCCAGGGAGGGAATCGTTTTTTACGCCTAATTTTTTTACTTTTTCTGTGTCGAAATGCAATTTTGAATATTTTTGCGTGTGCAATGCCGTATTTCATATTTCCTTTATACGGTCAGTAAACAGGAGTGCGCCCACAGAATATTGCGAATGTTGCACGATGGAAATAATTTCGTTGGAAAAACTCAGCCGGAATGTTGTATGTAGGTTTCCGGATTTCTAGATTGAAAATTACAAGGTGTATATCGAATAAATCATATTCTAAATATAATATTCTCGAGCGTTCACTATGAATTATTCCGTGTTTTTTTTTTATGAATTTGCATGTCATCTTTTTGATGAGATTTTTTTTTGTATAAAATGAAACCTCGAAGAATATGTATTTCAAAGAAGCTAGCGTTTCAATGTAGAAAATTTAATCATCCGTGTACAGAGATTAAGGTTCAGAAAATTTTGAAAATATTTTCAAGCTGAAATATTCAAAAGCTTTATGGATATGTATATACATATGTATATGAAAAATATTTTGAATACATTTTTTTACCTCCAATATTTTATAGTTACGTTTTGGATGGATGATTTTATTCAAATGTAAATTTCATATTAAATATTTGTACAGTAAGCAAGAGAAATTTAATTGAAATAAAACTACGAAGAAGATTAATTTCTTCAAAAGATATAAATTTGTTTTAGATATATTTTTAATTAAATTTATATTCGTTTTCTATTTGAATATTTTCAAATTTAAAAACAGTGAAAACTAATTAGAAATTTGAAGATCTAAAAAAAGTGGTGGATACACTATCAAAGATAGAAATATATAATAATATACATTTGCAAATTCTTAACAGTATATTTAATTTGATTTTTTTTAAATAATATCATAAATACTTTTTAGAGAAAAAAATAAATAATTTAGTTTAAATATAATCAAGAGTATATGTTTTGTATTCGAGTGAATTTTTAAACATAATTGCGAATAAACATTTTCAAAACCTTGCATGTTACTCTAGTTTTTTTTTTTAAACAAATTAAAATTTTCATACGAAACACCATATCGGTGAAAACTTCTAACCCGTTTCTTAACTACGTAACTTGTTATTCGAGAATTGCGCTCGCGACTAACATTTTTTCTCCGCCTCCATCATCATATTATGTTTGCGCGTTCTCGAAACGAAGAGATGAAATATTTTCCGGGATTTTCTCGAATGCTCTCGGGGAAAAGGAAAATATTACAAGGATCAAGGGGAAATCTCGTTAACGGCACTGCGCGGAACATTCTTACACGTGCAACGAACTTAACTTCAGAAAAATATGCCACGTGGAATAAATAAGCGCATACACGTATTTTTATATAAACGGATTTCACTATGCAACAAAGTGAAGAACGCTTATAATACTGAATAGGACGAATATATTATAGAAGCATGTGAAAAGCCTGAAGGAATGAAATCTCAGAAATTTTCTGTGTATAAAGGTTTTTATCTAAATAATTTTTCGTGAAAAATGCAGATATTGAAACGACCTAAAGCTAAACTGTTCCCATGATTTATTCATACGTCGCTTGATTGAATCAAAAACTTTTTCATTAGGCGCTTTTGCCACTCGAATTCAAACATATGCTGTCGATCCGTAAAATACCCTCGGGTTACGAAAAAAAGGAAGCCATACCGAATATATTTCCACATATGTATATTCGAAGGTTCGCAGCAATTCCCTTGTTTAAAATTCGATAAAAAGCGGGTAGAAAACTCGACCTAGGCTCGTACAAATAACCAAGTTCAAACTGGAAAAATTCGATCCGAAGACAAAAAAGGTCTGAGAAAGACCTCCTTCGAAATTCTGCGTTTATAATAACGATGGGATCGAATATATTCGCCTGTATTAATGTATATATTTTGTGTGATTTAATTCAGCTTTTATAACTGCTCGCTAGTTAAAATATTTATGCATTGAATGACTCGAGAAACTTGAATTTTCATTACCTTTTTAATGAATTGAAAAGGCGTCGTTTTTCAGAATAAAGAAACGATATAGTTTTTTAATTACATAGAAATAAAAAAAGCAAAGATTTACTTTGAATATATTTTTAAAAGATTTAAACAGGAGTCGAATTTAGTAATTATGCGAGCGTTTTCGAATAGTTTTTATAATTTATAATTGAAATAGAAAATGCTTTAAGAGTTCTTGTTAAATAAAAAAAATCATGACCATAATATCCATTTATATTGAAACGAAACAAAATATCATATATCAACACTTGTTAAGCACGTTAAAATATTTCTTAGCAGAGTTTTTTTGCGTTTTTATCTCTCGTAGTAAACTTTGTCTAGGTACTTCGCATCGGCCGGCACCTGAGTAATGTTCGGCCGTTCCCAGTTCCGTGGTAGAACTTTGCAACGAACTTTTAACGTATCGAAGTCATAAAAAAAGTCAAGAAAAAATATTACTCTCTAGACTAGACTGATGGCGAAGACGACGACCGTCACAAAATGATGATTGAACACGCCGAGAATGGATATTGGATTATCCAAGAACCGATAGCGCCTTATCAGAATCGACAAACAATGTCGAACTTAATGAATCGAAAATTATTCGTTTGATATGTATGAAGCTAAGCTCAGCTAAATAAATAAATTTTAATATAAATATCGTATTTTTAATTTGAAATGCAATTAAAATATTGTGAACGAAATTTTCAAATTAAAAATCTTGACTCAGAAATATAATATCTAATTTTTTTTCCGTGTCCGGTTTTTACCCGGTATTTGGTGATGTTAACGGATGTCTTTTGACATCCCGGGAGCACCATGAGGAGGTTACCATCTTGCTCATAGCCACAACTGAAACTAAACAACAACTGAAGTGATAGGATGTACAAATTAAGAAGAGAGGCGAAGGAGGACCGATTCAAACGCGCATTCAACACATACTAGTGTACCGAACGCCAACGACCAATTGTAATTATTGTCACAATCAATCGCAACGCCGGCACATTATATTATAATTTGTATGGCGATCGATAGATAGGGCTTGTGATCGGAACGATTTTTTGGAATCGTCTCATTAACGAGAGATTAAACTCTCATTTTTTAGCTAAATGGTTAAATACCAAATTTGAGACGATCGAGTAGATGTTAAAAACGGAATCATACTCCAGCCATACCCGCAGCTTGAACCATCATCATTACGATTGATAGTCCCCGCAACATACCGTTGTACCATGGGCTGGCTAATATCCGATGATAAATAAAATTCAAAGGGATAGTGCTGAATAAAATATACCATCGTGGGTTTTTATTTTAGCACACATTCATACATCAATAAAAAAGCGTCTAGCGAACATTCTCACAACGCTCGCCTCATATTTTTTATTTATAATATTTACCAAAAACAAAAGAAAACATTAAAAAATATCGGTATAATTTTTTCGTCCGAGTTAAATGGAAATAACACGATCGCACAAATCCGCGTTACACAACTGTGAAATGTTTTCCCGTCGAGTGCGATTCTCTGCGGACGAAACAAACGAAAATGCGGATTCTTCGTCGGGAAATCTCTGCGTAGGATTATGCTTTATTTACTCGCTTTCCTTCGGCCGATCTGATTTTCCCGAGTACGCGGAAAATTCCCAAAAAAAAAAAAAAAACGAAAAATCGCAAACACGTGCGCGCGCGATTATTCAGCTCTCGTTTGTCCCAATCGGAGGGATCGCGATCCGCAATTTCACGAATCGATTTTTCACGAAAAAACGCCTTTATTTTCGTTTTCTTTCTTTTGTCGTCTGAAGGACTGAGCTGTGCTTACGGCGACCATTCATCAAATTATAGACGGGTCCTTTATCTTAAGACATTATTCTCGATTCATGTTTCGAAGTCCCTCTTTTGTACTTTCAAAATTACTTTATTATTTCAACAATGTTAAGCCTTATACATATGTAAAAAATAAATTAGATCTTTATAATATTATATTTAAAATTTTAACTATCGTTCTAATATATTTTTGTAAATGGTCACAGTAGTTGCGTTTAAAGTTCAAGTGGTTAACGTCTGAAGTGAAATGGAAATCGCTTGCTATTAGCTCTATTTTCGTTTCATTAATTCGTTAAACTCTTGTAAGTAGGGTTCAAGCAAAGCTATTGAACTTTCAATGTGTTGATTCGAAAAGTAGGTTTAGATTTGAATTCAATGGCGACTAGACGTCTTTATGAAGCATTTTGTTCAAATAAAGAAATTGTGGTCGTTTTTTGGGTTGTACATGGGAACAAAAGGTTTCGTTAACGGTTTGTGATAACCAGTTAATTAAGAAAGCTTTTTCGCTAACAGCAATTATTTAACCCTACAAAAGAAAGGTTTTATGGTTGCTAAAATGAAATTTTATCGTTTGCGATCTTGCAAAAGCGAATCGGTTCAAATAACATGAGTTTGAATACACGTAAGTCTACTTATAAACTTGGAGCTTTTTAATAACCGTCGTGAAAATCGTCAACAGAAAAATGTTATCGTGAAAATCGTTTATAAGCTCACACAATACGAAGTTTGAAACGTGAATGAAAATCGTATATAAGCTTTATATAAATTTATACGCGTCATCTTTACTTCAACTTAAACCGCTTTATGAATTCTTTATTTATTTTTTGTAAGATGTTTCGAAGCGTTTTAAAAGGTTTCAAATACACAAGAAAATTTAACAAGAAAATATGCTTTGTTAAAGAATATGGTACTTAATTTTTTTCGTATTCGCGATTATTGATTATACTTAATACGTTTTAAAAAATAAGCAGAATAGATTTCGTGCTTTTGAAATATTTTTAATCTAATATCGAAAGACATTAGGATATTATTGATATAGGATGTATGATATCAGGTATTTTAAATATAAAAAAATATTTTTTCAAAATCAATTCAAAGACGAATCTAACAATAAAAACTTCTCAATAGACTTCAATTCAAAATTTTCAATCTAAATACACAACTCACAAACCAGTCGACACAGCCTTCGAACAAAACCGAAAAGCTTTTAAAAAACTTCGACATTTCCAAAGTTGTAAGCGCACTCCTTAAAACCACCCCATTGTCCATCGATCGTGTAAAACACCGATTTTTATTGCCAACCATTCGGAGGCGTCTTCAACAACCCCTAAGTCGAAAGGGGCCGGACTGAGGACGTCGTTTTTTGCCTTCCAAGAGGTGGGTTTCGGTCGTATTTTGTCCGGGCTATTTGTCTCCGTTAGCCGCGAAGGCTTTATTACCGCCTAATGATGGACCGCAGCCCGATTGCCTACATGGCATAAATTGTATGGCTCCTACGTGTAGAGTGATCTTTCGGGTTTATATGGCGGATGAATGGTGTTTGAATTAATGGGCTTGAGGTTGTTTTGATTGTTTATTTTATTGCGAGGAATGTTTTACGTTTGAAAATGAACTTTGTGCTCCAATGATGGTGTGATTAGGTTTTTTTCGTTGTTGAAATTGTTAAATGAATGCGTATATGTTTAAAGTTTTTTCGGTAACATAGATGTCGTTATTAAAAAAAATGCGTTTAAAACGTTTCATTTGTTTGTAAAAAATACTGTTATTGCTTAAAATTTTCCACATTTAATTAGTGAAAAAATACTAAGGTTTATCATTTCAATCTTTATGTACAAGGCAAGTGTAAGATAAGTACTATTAGTAAATAACATTCGTTTTAACTACATAGATTGTTTTAAAAGATTTCGTTTAATTTAAATAATACTTTTCAAGTAAAATAATAGTTTCCATTTAAAATAAAATTTTACATAATTATAAATTTATTCAAAACATTTAAGGCTACACGAAAATTATAAATTAAAAGTATATAAGGTAACGGCACTAGTGGTGGACCGGTATTTTTTTTTTTCTAAAATGACGCCTTGAAAACCTTGATCGTTGTGAATTGTATCCTTTCCGGAAGATCAATACCTTTCAGAACCTTGTTGTTCACATTCTTCTGAAAAATGGTCAACTACTGGTACATGGTCCACCATTGGTATCGTTACCTTATAAGTATTTCAGAAAAAAACGCTATTTAGAATAATTTAAATTAATTTCAAAATTACTTAGAATACAAAAGTAACCAATTTATTAATCCTTAGTAATTAAGGTAATATTTTATAATTATTATTCCAAAGAAGCATATTCAAATCACAAAACTTTCAATACAATCCATACAAAAAACGAACCGCATTTCTACGAAATTCCATTCGCACATCCGCTTTTCCAATTATTCAAAACAAACCACAAACAACACAAAACGACCACACCAAAGTCAAACTCACTCAAAACCAAAAAGCAACTCTCGTAAGCGCATCCACCCGCCAAAAAACCTTAACATTACTACAATCTAAACCGCGCGTCGAATATCACCCGATCGTACCCATCATTACTCATCACCCATTACCCATCACCCATCATCATGATTCGCCGACGAAAACCCCAAATCACCCCCATAGAGGCTCTGTCGTTAGGATAATGAGGATTTTTCCACGAACGGTCAAAACCGATAGGTGTCCGTTTAATGGCGTCACGTGGACCCTTTGAGGGCGCACGTGTCCGTGCCGCTGAACGTCTTTATAATAATAAATACGGGGTCGGGAAGCTGTGTGGCGATTTCTATCTGTTTGTTGGGGTCCTGTGTGTGTTCAGATTTGGAAATTGATAAGGAAAAACGGTAGAGTGA
>JAOXNN020000088.1:930902-942245 GCA_028571205.2 Hydropsyche betteni | reverse complement strand
ATTGTATGGTGAGTTTATTAATAAATTAGAAGTTATTAATACATATCCTTAGTATTTACATAACTATTGATTTTTTTTAAATTTCGGATAAAAACGTGGATGATTTTATATCCATCAAGAGTAAGGATTTATTCTCTCGTCTCAAAATTAATTATAGTTTTCTCCACGAGTGTCCATCTTCATGGGAAACCAACGCCACATTTTTGGAAGCCAAAAACACTGCGTCGTTGATTAAAGTAGTGAATGATACAGCTGAAAGAGCTGTAAAGTTGATGCAAGATTTCCATGGTCTGATTACAGTAAAAGAGGAACAAAAACAATATTTGTTTCGTTGTGTACAAGAACATAGAAAGATGTATCCTGATTGTAAAAAGGACACTTTGAAACGAAAATATCCTCAGTGATAGTTACTTTATTTAATGTAAAATGATTATCAATTCAGATTTAAATAAATTTTTGTTTAATTTTCTGAACTGGTACGAAATTTGAAATTATACCTTACCAACTCAGTACTAATTTCCACATTTAACTTTCACCCCAATCCGGCATGGGTTAACGTTATCCTAGAGAGCTAGTATTTCACTAATACGAGTTTAAAGTCAAATAGAAAAAATTTAGAGGATGTGTGTATCGAATTTCGCGAAAAAAAAAATTTGCCCCATATAAGGGACACCCTAATATATATATATAAAGAGACATTATTATTTATATGAAAAAAATCATTTCTGCGTACATAGTTATATTTAAGTTCAAACTACTTATTAATTCGAAAATTATATTAAGTATGTTCGACATGATTAAGGGTCATATTTTTTTAATGAAAACGCGGGAAAAATTCCGAGCAAATAATTTTTTTTTAAATCGCATAAATCGAAGACTTATTTTGTTATACTAAAAATTTGAAAGTGTCAATAATTGGAATAGTTTAAACACAATGAGTAAATAGTTATTTTTCTATAAAAAAACTCTATGAAAAAAGTTGAATTTCAATAAAATTAAGCAATTAAGTCAAATAAAAAATGTAATGATGTAAAATTAGAGTTTTACGTTTCTTGAGAGTTACCTTCGTTTTATCATATTGAATGAGAAAAAATGTTGAAACGTTTGATGTTATATTGGAAAGGTATTGTTCTGCGGTGAACGTTGTATAAACTGCATACGATAATAATAATAATGATGATGTACTAAATTACGGTTCGAATTCATGCATATTGGCCGTCATGAGCCTCCATTGAAAAGCCGCACAAATTTGAAATTCTAAACCCAGAACACCGCCCGGACGAGTATGTAGAACCTAAGCAAACAATCACAATACATTCACTTCACTTAATACACGACAAGGCAGACTTTGAGAATCGCTGGCACTCTAATTAGTCTCTAATAAGTTCCTGTAACTATAAGTGTCAAGGAGGATCTTTTACGGCGCCATTCTCGTCCGCCCTTTTCGCCTTTATTGCGAAAGCCTTAGTGTCTAATTCGATTTTATTTTATCGCTGATTTATTGCCTAATTCGAACGGACTCCGGCTCATTATATTTTGGTATAATGAATATATTAATGTGCAAAAAAATATAAATGATTCGTCAAATAATACAGGTGTTGTCGAATAAATTTGCGCTGAGTTCATTTTTTATGCGGATTCGGTCTGTTCAAATTGAAATGGCCGATCGTGATGCTGCAAAATAAATATAAATTACCAGCGCGAAAGCTCCTCATTAGATCTGTAGGCACGAACTTTTCTCACGAATTGAATTATTTATCGTGGAAAAAAGTATACCTTTCGATTCGTCTCATTTTGATTTGGTTATCTGTTTGAAATATTTTTCCGGTTTAATGGTTTTCGGTGATCCGAGCGCATGCAATTTGAATTGAGTAAATTTGTAGAACGTTGTGAAAATATGATTTGGAAATTAGTGCTTTTTATGTAAGAACATAAACTGTTTACTTTCGATCGTTTTTCGTACATTGAAGTGATTTACAAATTTAATGAAAGCATTTTTCGGAAGCCGTATTTTCAATATAATTTTTCGTCGTTTATCTTTTGACGTTTACGAGATAATTCAAATTTTTATGATAACGTCAATTAATTAATAGAGAAATTGACATGTGTTGGTTTAAATTGAATAATAAATAATAAAATAATCATAAATATGATATAATACTAATACACGTTAACTATTCAAACACAATTATTCATAGCAATGTAATATTTTTAATCATTTAAAAAAATGTTTGAAAACAAATTTAATTCTTATATTATGAAAAACTCAAATTATTATGAACCATGAAAATTTAAAAAATATATATTTTCTCGGACGCAACTTCTTTGAAAGGACGACGTCGATTTTGGCAGGTTCATAATCCGTCGTTTTTCATTCCATTTTATTATTTTTTTCCGATTTACCATCCCACCAAGTCCTCCATACGACGACAATACACTTTTTCTTCTATCTGATCTAATTGGATCCCTTTCAGAATACTTTTTCATTCAAATAAATCATAAATTCGATACGCGGCGACAATCGAAACTCGTCAAAAACCGATAACTGCCTCCTAGTACAATAAGCGATCAGAGTTTCGCTTCGCCCAAAAAAAATTAAAAGCGCGAAACCCCCCCCCCCCTCCCAATGAAAAGCGCTAATTTGCATGAAAAGCGAGACTCGTCCTGGTAATCAGATCATCCGCAGCCGATTTTTCCGCGTTCATCCCTTTCGTTGAAAATTAAATTTGCGAGCATGTATCCTACACTGAAAAAGTGCGCAACCCAGTATTTTAGGGTGGGAAGAAAAGCGGCTTTTCTGAAGTGGTGAAAAGTGAAAATTTTCCGGGCGCAAAGACGAGATGAAAATCTGGCTGGCTTTTGAATGACAGCGGTCGTCGATAAGACGCAAAAGGGACCGGGTATTGAAATTTCAGACGTGGGAAAAGTCTTTCTCGTTTTTCAGCGAATTTTTCCAACGGTACGATGCTTTGCGTCAATCGGTTGATGTTAGTGAGTATTAAACTAGCGGGAAATGTTGGATCGTTTATTTTTAAATGTGTCAAGGGGAGTTGGAAGCTTAACTACTTTGAATGCCATGCCTTGAAATCCATAAAAAAAAATTTAAAATGTCGGAAAATTATAATTTTTTATTTACATAAGATTAGAAGGTATTTTATAAAACAAAGTATATTAGTATAATACTAAATATTCGTGAATATCACAGAAACGAAAATGTATTATGTCTAATATTGGAGTATCGATTTCGTCAACAGAAGTTTATTATAAAAATTCACAGCGACACATATGAAATAGTCAATACGAATCAGAGCGTTTTCTTTGATATGTACATCGAGTCTTTGAAAGCTCACGATACACACACAGAAATCGTCGTATGGAAATATTGCGATAATGGAAGAAAAGGGAGGCTTTTCATTTTTGCCCTTCTCCCTGCGTAATATTCTCGTCGGTTTACTTTGGGAACAAAATCCGATCTGCTGGAAAATTCTCAAAAGACGATAACGAACGTCAAATAAGAGAGGGACACGATCACATACAGGCAAGCGAAACGTATATTTTTGGATGCGCCTGTTATCATCCATCGAGAGATGGATCGGTTCAAAGTAAAGTACCCATGTTATATTTTGAATTCGAATACTCTGAATAATACTAATTTTAACTGCTTTCTGCATAACCAATACAGATATGTATATTGTTTTCAGCAAGTTTCCCGCACACATTTTCAATAAAAATCAAACGTAAAACCGTACTTACTTCACAAAATTGATCTTAGAGCTTAAAACTCGATACAACGAAGACATAAGATGTTCTACATGGTCGATAGGTTATGAAATTTATTCGGAAACACACGCTCGATTGGATTAGTGTCAGCATGTCGGGACATGAAAGGGTTAACGTCGAGCTAGAGATGCGAAATTTATTCATTACTTCCGATGACGTGTGCCATGCACGAATTTCTTGCTTGTCAACGTGCATCCCGTATATTTTAAGGGTGTGTGTGTGTGTGTGTGTGTGTGTGTGTGTGTGTGTTATCAAAATGTGGGTCGAGATCGTGTCTCGAATGTCAGATTAAATGATAGTCATTATGGCGACTCGAATGGTGTAGGTATGTCAAGTGTGACTGTCCGTATGTCAAGAATGTATCTTCTGTGTTATTTGAGTAATTTATCTTGTTTGATGGGTAGTTGGTTAAAATAATGTTGATTTGTGGAATTAGTAAAGTTTTTGAAATTAATTCGTATAGATTTTATTGTGTATATTGCTTAATTTAAGTAAAAGGCTTGTCTCAAAGCAATAAAAATGAAACGTAAATCGAATCGATTTCCTTGTGTAGACTGACTGAAATGGATTAAATGTTCTTACATTTATAAAATAAAAATATAGCTTTAATAAAATTAATAAGACAATCTTGATTTAATTAACTCGAGAAGTATTTAATATATAATAAAATATTTTTCGTCTAAAAAGAAAATATTTAAACGATATCAAGACAGCTTGTTGAATACTATTTTAAGAATTTCAAGATACCAAAATCGAATTTACGTTTTTTCTACTTTTTAAATGAAGATATAAAAAGGGGAATAAAACTCCACAGCCAAACAGCATTCTAAATTTTTGCCGACCAAAAACCGTCAAAACCTACGCCAGTATCTGTGGAAAACGACAAACGAAACGTGAACATTTTAACGCAACGGTTAAATTTAGCTCGACCCTTCAGCGGTCCGTTAAAACAAACAGAACGGACGGAATAAATTCGTATAGAAAATTTACAAAAAAAAAAACGCAGGAAGTTTGCAAAATTTACACGACGACCGCGCAAATTCGCAAACCAGAAACAATGCGTGCACGACCAACAATGGCGTGTGAACAACAATCATGGATTACCACAGCCTGCATACGCTAGATTATGTTAATAATACATGTCCAGGTACTATTTGAAATGTGCTTTGGATATATTATAGCAAATATGATTAATCCAGTTATTATAATATGAATAATAACTGTGGTTGTACAGTGTTTTGGTGGATATGAATATTTTAGTGAAAATGGTTAATGTACGTTGTGATAAGTTGTCAAGGGTAATTATTATCTATTGTAAGCTGAGTAGATTGAGAATATTTTGAAAATATCAAACCAAACCAAAATGAAACCGAAAATGATTTTTTTCTAGGAATTTGATTTCTATACTGTATATTACGTATATTATTATTGTATATATATACTGTATATTATTGTATATATACGTCTAGAATCGAAAAATTTCGTTAATTTGAAGTGGAATTATTTAAAAAAATACTTAATTACTAAATTGATGAAGGGGTAAAAAATTTTGTTTAAAGAATATTTTCTTTAATTATATTTCACTAATGATGGTTAAACTAGTAAGCATTTCAGATTATTAATGATATTCAAATTCAGATCATATTGTATTATTGTTGATTAATTCCTTGGATTATTTCAAAAAGTCAACATCAAGTTCGATTTGATTGAATTATTAAACCAATATACAATTTGACTGATCACCTAATAAAAAATTAAATAATTTGACCCTTTTTCAATTTACAAAAATATTTCTAAAAACTATATTCACATTAGTGATTCTATTCGTAGAAACTCTACTCAATATAATAATAATAATAATAAACTACTAATAATAAACGTTAAACATCAAGTTATGCAATGGCGAAGGATGTACGGTTAATTGTTGATGCATCCTGCAAGAGGGCTTTTGTAATGCGAAGTTTGTACATGTATTTGCATAGCATGTTTACTGTTCGCTTTTGAATTGGAAAAGTCTATCCCCCTCTATTTCATACCTCTTTGGGGGCTTATATGCTTAAAGATGGCGGAAAGGATGTTATGTTCACATGAATTCAAAATATACATATTTAAACTATCAATCGATGTATTAATACACGTTTTGTTAAATATAGTAGGGCTATATAAATATTGAACGATGTATTGATTTTCTGAAATTTTCGTTAATTTTAAATCATAATCTCGACGTTGTGCTATATTTCAAATGGCCAACAAATAGCTTATGTGGGGGTGAATAGACGAAACGGTTTTATTGTGTTGAACAATATTTATACATAATGGTTTCGAAATATGAAATATCACCTGTATGGGTTCTTTGTAATTTATTTACGTGTTACGTATGGGAGTTCATTTTGAATTAAATTAAATATTGTATGATATTAGATGTGATAGCAAATATTGGAAAATATTAAACGAAATTGCTCGCATGAATCAGTTAAGTATTAGGCCAGGCGCCCACTGCGATTTGTAGTCGCGACGATCTTTTAGTCGCGAAAATGGAACGTGTTGTTTTAGATTAAAGTAGGCTCGTATACCACATGGGCACACTTTGACCTAAAACAACGCGTTCCATTTTCGCGACTAAACGTTCGCTGCGACTACAAATCGCAGTGGGCGCCTGGCCTTAATGTTAATGTTGAATGCGTAAGTATGTTTTATTCAAAATTGTACGATTGTATTTTTCAATGATAATTTTAGTGTTTTCGCATATTTTTTCTAGTACGACATGTAATTTGAATACTGAAAATATCATGAAATTTTAATTACAATTCAAAACTTTTATCAAATTGAAATTACTAATTTCTTCATATCAAATGTTTAAAAGAAATGGCACTTGCATAATTTATAAATTATCACGGCAATAAATCAGGCGTGTTTAGATTCGTATCAATAGAATTAATAGCAATTGGTTTCACGACCTCAAAATTAAGTTGAAAAATTAATTTTAAAAACAAATTCTTATTTCTTCAAAAATTTTCAGTCATTTCCTGTATAATTTTCTCATTTTATGTTTTCTCACACATTTTGTATACGAGTGAAAAGTGACGCTAGAGTTTTCATTCCAAAGCAAAGTTCAAACTCATTTTCATCCGAATGATGAGAAAAAAGCCGTATTGTGTTCGTTCGACGACAAAATACACGAAATAAAAAAAGGTTGAAAAGCATATAAATATAAAACAAGAAGCGACAGAGGAAATGCGAACCGACGCCGTATCAATGTTTTGACAAAGATGCTACAAGAGGGGAAAGCATTGAATTTTCCGGGCGATACGCTCGATATTTTCCGACTACGAAAAAAAAAGATCACCACTCAGATAATATGTAATATAAAATAAAATCTGATGAAAATTCAATTCGATATCGGTCTAATGCACGCACCGCGAATTGAGATCGTACAGAAAGTCGTAGGTCATTTTGATTAAAATTACATTTTTTTTTCATTTCATCCGCATGATACACAATTTATATAATAAAAATATATATTAGAAAATATTTTTTTTAATAAACATCATTAGATTTTTTCGAAAATTTACATGATTATATAAAAATGTTTGAAAAAAATCTCATAATAATTATCGATATTTAAAATAATGAAAATGTAAAATAACATTAAAAAAATTCATTTATCATCTCTAGAAAACTTCAGCATATAAATCAACAGATATATAATCTAAAAAAAATATACGAAAAAGGCACTACATACGATCGATCCGTGAAAAACGTTCGCGTTTTCATCATCGGAAAAACCCTGGTTCGGTTCACATAATTTAGGACCACAATTTTCATATCCCCGGGGCTGATGCAGTCATTCCCCATAGAGTCCTCTGAAGCTGAGTAAAATGTCGGCTCGTTTCAGGCTGCGGTTTACTTTAGTACCTGTATACAATGTCGCGACGGCTGAAAGTATTCCTCGACAGACATGCAACAGGCGACGTGCAACTGAAAGCTCACACGAACATGTTGCGGCCATGCGATGTGCTTTTTCATCAGTGGATTTCAAATTGGGGCCCTTTTTGCGTAATTTTATTGAAAGGATAGTCATCGACTCAAAATGTATTGTTTTTATAACTAAATTGACTATTTTTTTATAGTCGTTATTTGCGTAAATTCAATTTTTTTCTTAAAAGATCCATAGTTTGATATTTTCAATACAATTATTACGGAATTAAATAAATTTATTTAGAAATAATTATAAATCTAATCAATTCATAAAATATCAATTGAAGAATGAAGCCTTTCATTTATAAATTATAATTGTTTGGAAATTAAATATGATTTCATGACGCATAATTATTGTTGAACATGTCATATTCACATAAAGTTAGTAGTATGTAGTAATGATGGTGACTTGTATGAATTGTAATAAAGTAATAATATTTATAAATAATTTGTTATATGGATGATTGATGAGATATGAGATTCATGAAAATCGGTCATTGAAAGCTTATTGACGTGTTTAGATAAAAATACCGATCGTTTTTATCGAAAACAAAATGAAATTGATTGAAAATGCATCTTTTTTCTAA
Source organism: Hydropsyche betteni (assembly GCA_028571205.2). Lineage (NCBI taxonomy): Eukaryota > Metazoa > Arthropoda > Insecta > Trichoptera > Hydropsychidae > Hydropsyche > Hydropsyche betteni. The sequence goes on along the minus strand of JAOXNN020000088.1, from coordinate 933,900 downwards.
TAAAACTAATTGGATTGCTTGAAAAAATTATTCGTTACTTTATTAATATAATTGATATTAACTTTTATTATTTTATGATAATAAGTTGGAAATCTCTGATCCTAAATACATTTGGAATTGTTATTTCTCATTTCTCGTGTGTGCACCAGATAAGCATAATGCGGTTATTTATAGCAAGAACAAGTACCTAGGAAATTGTTTGAAAAAATAATACGCCTAATGAATGCGGTGAAATCGTATAAAACTTTTTCAATATACAAAACATTGTATACACAATATTCGATCCTTAATTAAATACATATTGTTCACAAAAGTAAGTTTCAGTTCAACGCAAAAAAAAAACGATGTTGGCTTACATATTTTTAGAATAGCTTAATTAACGTTTCTAAATTACAAAACACGGCTCGGTATTTAACCGAATTTCTATATATCAACTATTATATTTTGTACACATTATTCAATAATAGGTGAATAACTAACCGCAAGTTGAGGAAATTAGCGGTTACGATTTTGAAATTATGATAAACTCGTATATTATAAAACATTTCCTGCCCTAAAAAACAATAATATTTTTAACTATTTCCGCAAAATTAATTATACAAACTTCACTGATACGCAAGTAAATCAACTAATGAATATTCCAGGTATTGCGCTTTTTCAATAATATCACGAAAAACATGTCGAACGGTATCACACATAGTACAAAAAACAATTCGAACTCTCGTGTTATGTATCGCAAACTACATTCTGTCACGTCACACAAACAGCATTCTAAACATCCATAAATACGGGTTTTATTTTTTCTATATTTCCATTAATAATTTATGAACGTTTCTAGTGTGGATAAATTCCCATTTCACACGATTTTGTGCCGAAACGAAATTCAAATCTAGACGATGAATAGCACCCGTAAAAGCGATGAAATTCAATGCGGATTTATTAATTACGTCATATTACAATTAATTGTTTTTAGGTATCGAAGTGTATATTTGCAAACGATGAAAGCCTTTCGTGAGAAATTCACAATTGATTCAAAATGAAAATTCTTTGTATTCCAAATTGTCAAAATCTATGGCGATGGACGCTTCTCAGAATATTATTTCATTCGATTGACGTTTTTCATTATTTCCTGAAATGATTTATATTAATATTTTGCGGAATCGTTGAAATATTCATTTTCCTATTGATATTGTAATCTTTTGATATAATCAAAGGCTGAAAAAATCGTTATTAAATTCATAATAAGTTCGATGGAAAGTGAAAAAAGGGAAATTCGAAAAAAGGACTATCTAGGACGAAGCGTAAAAATGAGATTGAAACATTAATTATGTCTTAAAAAAGAAGGATCGATAACGGTTTTCAGACATGATTTAATTTTTTTTTCTATTATTAATTTTAAGCACGTTTATAATTCCATAAATCAATTTGAAGCACTGAAAATTTATGAAGGCTTTAACTGCAATCCAACAGCGCTCATCGATAAACCAAATACACAAATGTATAAATTATGACAACAGAATCATCTTCGTAATTATAAATTATTCAAAATATAAAAAAATAGTCACATACAAGTCGAAAAAAATTAAAATTCAGTGCACGTTTTCCTTTCAATTAGGCTTTTCGATTCTTCTCGGCACAGCGCAAATGTTATTTTTTCATTAAGCTCCGGCACTTCGCAAGGGGAAAAAATTAACGCGTTTACGTGTATATCAATTTGAGTCGCAGATTATAAATAAACACGAAAAATGTCCATTAGGAAAATAATAATCTTTCTTTATTTTTCATACTCGAATGACCCTTTCGCAGAGACAGGCGTTTTCGCAGGCTTTTCCTGTCACATAACGTACTTTTTTCGGAGGTTCTTTCGAGACCAGTAAAGTGCGTAATCGTCATGGCGAAAATCAAGAAGTGTTGTTATTTTGTGCCCACACGTAAATTTGTGTTTAAGAGGATAGGTAAGCTTACGGGAAACATTCCGGCTTTGTTCTGTGCCGCGAGGATTGAACAATTTATTTTTCAGTCAGGTTTTTGTATGTCGCATATCTTCGTTTCTGAATAATGTCGACAATAGTAAATTTAGAAATACTTGGTTCCTCATTTTTATAATTGTGTTTTGTGAATATAAGAAAATAAATCCAAAAGGGTTTTTGTTTGTGCTGGTTGAGTTTTAGAAAATTATTTATCAATATATTTTTTTATTTCGAAAGCTATGTCTTTTAAAATATTCGATATTTATGAATCGTTTTGCAATTTTTTTTTAAATATGAGTCTTTCAGACTGAAATAATTGATAAAAAAAAGTTAAAATTTATCTTCGGTTCTTATAAAGCTTTAGTATTATTTCGAAAGAAAGATTGAAATTTGTCATTAATTATTGCATCGTAGTTGACGCGTGTTATTGTAAAATGCTATTTGTTATTGTTATAAATGTTTTACAATAGAATCAAAATAGTTTTTAATTTTATATTCAAATATACGCAAAACTGATAAATTGAATCGATTATTTTACAAAAATATAAAATACAAATTTAATTGGAAAAAAATCAAAATAACAGAATTTTTTTTGTAAAAATAATGAAAATTCTGTAAAGAAATTAAAGCTAAGCATATTATGTATTCAATTATAATAAATTTTACTTTATGTATATAAAAATCATATGATTTTCGTAAAATTACATAATTCTCATAATAACTCGTTTAACATCAAACGAGAAACCTCGACATCATAGCGCAATTGTTACAAATTTCACAATTCATCCACTCAAAACCCATCCACCCACGCAACATGTACCAAGCCATCATGAAAAGAAATAAAAATGACAACAAAATGAAATCACAACGAAAACTCACCCTCGCAAGCCCACTGTTTGGACCAGATGTTCCGGGAAAGTTTTCACCACTTGTTGACAGTAGGGCTGTGAAACGCCCACAAAACCGCGTTTTTCCGACTCGCACGGCAGCGAGTGGAAAAACCTAATTACGGAAAATTGTCAAGTGTA
>JAOXNN020000088.1:920119-930802 GCA_028571205.2 Hydropsyche betteni | reverse complement strand
ACGCCCACAAAACCGCGTTTTTCCGACTCGCACGGCAGCGAGTGGAAAAACCTAATTACGGAAAATTGTCAAGTGTACGTCTGCGGAGATTTTCTCTGAAATTATGACGCGGGTTGGAGGTTTCGTTTGTCGTAGAGGACCTTTTTTGCTGAACGACCGTTCGCGACCGACGCCCGACGTTGACTGGCGTGGAACACAACGCGCCGCCCTTAGGCGTCGCCTTTCGTCCTTCGTCCTTCATTCCCCTCTGGATTAAGGGTGATGTATATATTTTTTAATGATATTTTGTCGTGTTAAATATAATTTTTTGTTGAAATTTGTGTGTGTTTTGAAGAGAAATGTCGGAAAAATGAAAGAATCGTGTTTTGTGTCGCGATGTGTTTGGTGTTTTGTTATGTTGAAGTCATCGAATATTTTTTCGATTTTATTTTAGTTGTAAGTATATTCGCAATTTAGATTTTGAATCAAATTTTCATGAAATTATTGAATTTTTAATTGATCAATCCATATTTATATATATACATAGTAATATATTCTTATGCATACTTTTTAGTGTTTACTTTGAAATGAATTAAAAATTTAATTATCTTAATAAAATGGATGATTGATCGTAAATTCGTGCTATACTACGTATGACGACGTATGTAAAATAAAGACCATTACTATGCCATTTTCTATAGACTCCGTATGAAATATGACGATTTATGATGTTCTATAAAAAAAGCAATAAAATCTGACGCTTTTTTTTACATTAGGTGATTTTATGAGAGTATGCTTCAGCATATTTGATATGAAATTTTATATTACCTAGCTGTTGCTATTTTTAAAATTACAATGTAAAAATTCATCACCGACACTTAAAATTGTTTGGATTTTTTAAGAATTTTTAAATACTTCTATGTATACAAAACAAACTTTTCCCTTTGGAAATTTGTATTTTCAAACGATTCATTTTTGTTATGGACAGCGACGTTTCCAGCCATTAAATCAGATTAGAGAAACGATCTCGAAAATAATTGAAAACCATCCAAACACAACACAAAGAAATTCTAAAACAATATCTAAGTGCTAAATAAAAAATCAATCTACACTCATAAATATTAAAAATTTCAATTCCGACTTCCACAAAATCAAAAAATCCGTCTGTAGAAACAATTTCACGCAAGCCCATAGGTCGTTTCAACCGAAACTTTTGCATAATTTAAAAATTAAATTTTAAAACAAACGCTTCAAAGACAGACGCATTTCTCGGAAAGACAAATGTTCGTTTCGCAACATTTTAAAAAGTTCACGTTGCAAAACACCCACCGTAAACATCCTTGAACGAAGAAGAGGTTTCATGGTGTACACGTATAACCTTCTGAGAAACAATTCGTAATCCTGGTATCACTCGCCAGACCACGATTTATTGGAAAACGTGAGTATTCGAATTGAATGTGTTTCATTTGGTGATGGGGTATAGTTTTTGATTTTAATTTGATGGTAAAGTTTGAAATAGTTCGCATGGACGAATAATTTAGAGTTTTTTTTAGTGCACCTAATCCTCTTTTTACACGGTTTTATAACAACATAGTTCAAGAATTACCGATTATTTTTTCAAACTGTTTTTTCATTTAACATGGTATAAAAAAGTGTTATTATACTATTATGATAAAATCCGGAGCAGGTGAGTAAACAATTATATAATAGTTGTTGAATAAAAACCAGTTTAAAAAGTTAAAAATCTTCTTACAGATGGAGTTGAAAATAAAGACATCATTAATTGTTATCTTGAGAACCGACGATTCACTACCATGGTTATTTTATTTTATGTTCAAAAATTTAGGCGGTATCAATTAACTGAAAATAGTAAAAATAGATATAAGTTTGAAAAACACTGAAAAGTTACCAAAAATTGCTACAAATAATTTAATTTAGATTCTAAAAAATTTATGATTTTGAATTAATATAATTTTTTTTCTTTTTCCGATTACCCAGATTTTCCGGCCAACCCGGACCATCTCAATCACCATTTAGCCAGGATAATCTAGGTTCTACTGTTTTGGATAGAAGTTCCGTCCAAAATACTGATGGAAATTATCACAAATTTTTATATGGTCACGACACATTTTTTTAAACGGTAGTCTCTGGAACGTATGCCCCCCTATAAAAAAAAGATTGAGTGTGTATTTAAAAATTTAATAAATATTCATATTATTTATATGAAAAAGTTTTTTATTCAAAAGAGCGTTAGAGAGTTGCACTTACCTTTTATATATATTCTGACATTCTATCTTTTGAATAAAATTACATAGTCAAGTGTAATTTGAGGGAAGCTATCATTATCTTCAGTTTTTACGAAACTCTTAATTTTATATAATTAACAACAAGCTCATATTGCGTGCTGTACTGGAAATTTACTTTTACAAAAAAATGAATTATATCAACCCAAAGATGGCGTTTATTAATCATAATAATACATACTAACAACTTTATACCAAACTATTGCACATTGTAACTATAGAAGAAATCCACTTAAACACAAACCGATCGAACCGAACACCAGTACGTGCCGAAACATAATTCCAACATTACACAAATATAATACCAAAACGCAAATATTTTTATTTCCATCCCACCGATTGTGCTCGATATTTCCGTCCGCCATTGTACACAGCGCGTCAACGGCGCAAGAACACGGCGACCGTTCCCCGGCTTTTATTTCGGATTTTCCCGCTTTGTTTTATTCCGAGTTCTGTTTTTATTTTTCGGTGTACGTGTGTCCGTGGTTTTCCTAGTAAAAGATAAGGATTGCGGATTTTATTGGCTATCGGGAGTGCATTTGCGCCAGTTCCAAGATACGGTTTGTTTGCGTTGTGCGGTTAATGCGATCGCTCGATTAAATCGTATGGGTTTAAAAGCATTCGATGTTTACTGTAATATCGTGGTAGTTATCCATATTGAAAGATGTTTTGGTGTGTTTGTTTTGAAAATTAAAATAAATACGTAGTTTGGTTGGATCGATGCAATTTAGTTGAGATACTATAAGTCGCTGAATCGTAAAATTGCTCTGTATCGAGGAAAATCTTATGTTGTTTATGGGATAAAGCTATATTTTTTACAGTGTACATACATTTATGTACCGTTTATAGGAAACGGGCTCGGACTAAGAAATCGGATTGCATTTGCTTTAGAAGAATTTCGAATTCACGTGTAACAATTTGTTTGTGCTATGTCAGATTCACGATTCGATTTGGGGAAATTTTATGGATCTCTAAATTCACATTGATGTATTTTTTCTTTAATATAAAATAGAAAAACTTTTTAGTATTGAAAATGCATTTTTAAATTTTAAAAAATACTGTGATATTATGTATTCAATCGAATGAATTCAATATATATTTTTAAAATGAAATATGATTGTTTTCAAATGATATTGATTAAGTTATTTAACAAAAATCATTTTCAAGCAAATAATACAAAATAAATTCTGAAAACCTATATGAAATAGTCTATTTATTCGGAGACGTATTTAAGAGAATAACTGGAGTGCTTTTCAAATAGTATTAAGAGAATAATGGATCGTTTCGAATCAACTAGTTCGAATTTTTGTGCGCTAGTTACTACTTACTCTAAAGAACTAACCTTTCAAATGAAAACGTGGAAAGTTTGAGAGAAATCCTGTAAGAAGATAAAAAGCCAACATAAACCATTTAATGCGATTTCCCAAATATCGATAAAATTTCGTGAAAAAATTCCATTATTTTTCAATTTCTTTTTGTTACGTCGTCCCCATTACAATAGTTTCGTTATCGTTTTAATCATAAAATATCGATCTAACTTTGAAACATTTATGAAAAGCATACTTGAGCAATGTATACTGAAACATTGACACTCACATATTCAACTAACATATGTTAAAAGCTTCCACTCGATATTCACAATGCGATAGAGATAATCTAACACATTCCATTTGAGACACTTTGGTATTAACATTGCACTCTGAAACGTTCTTCAATTATTGAAGGGAAATTTCTTCGCATGCACCTGAGATCATGACGCATATTGTCATCAGGAATAATATATTTTATCAGAGCGAAATTGAATTTTATGTAATTAAAATATTTGAATTTTTATTTCGAGTCTTGTATGTATAATAGTATTTATAGGTATTTTACAAGTATGAAGGGAAGACATATTATACATTGTGATATAATTTTTTGATTTGATAAATTATGACATACATTTTGCGTTAAAGAATAAGAACAATTTTCATTTCCCACGGCACACATTTAAAAAATTTGTTTTTTTTCTTGGCATTTTATTTAATTTTACCGCATCATATGAAGGTCTTCTACGAATCTTGTCGAGTATGTTGAAAAGTGAAAACTTTCAACTACAACATCCTATATAATTTTTCAACTTAAAATGATTTATTTAAATAAAGCTATTTTTAAATTTATTTAACATACCAAATTTATAAATACTATTCAAAATTTTCCCAATTAATAACTAATTTTATGCCAATTACAATAGATTGAAACCGATAAAGAGCTATTTTCAATTTGTAGAAAACGAAAATTATTTACTATCCGATTTTAGTTGACGTTATCGAATATATACTGACAGTTCAATTTCATTATTTCAAAACCTATTTATATAATAATATCCGTCGTGCGAAAATGAAAAATTCATTTTTCCTCCGTTGAATTAATTTCTATATTCGTATATAATTACCTATATTCAATTATCTTTCCTTTGATTATGACTGAAATATTAAAAATACAATTCAAATTAGATACAATTTCTGTAATTAAAAGTTTAGACATTTATTTGACACTAAATTATAAAATGACAAAGGCGACTTTCAAATAATAAAATTATTACATTAGCATGTTATCGAGTCACTTATTGTTTTGTTATTTGTGTCATATGTTACTAAGCTCTATCATTACTCGAAAAAAACATTTTTAACCCTAAGAATTGAACATATTGACAATTTCCTTCAACAATACTCTAAAAAAAAAGCTCTCCGCGCACACTCGCCACTCACCACTCCGCACAAACACGATCATTCTCCCCGATTCGATTTATTTATTTAATTTTTACCGCACCAGACGAAGGCCGATAAAGATTCACGTTCAATATGTATGAAGCGATGGTTTTCCAGAGCTGCACCGAGATAGAAGTGGAAGTAGCACGCCACTGAATACCAAACTCCCGTTTCCTTCAGGCTCTGCATTTGCCGCATTTTCGCTCCCGCAGGACGACATCAATGTTTCACAACGATGCTTTTATTCTCGAATGGCAAAGTTTTTTAATTCGAATCGGTCTCTGAGGTCGAATTTTCGCATTTTCACAGCGTCAGTCGGTCGTTATTTGTTGGTATTAAATGGTTAGGGGTAATTGATGCAATTTAGTGAATGGTTTGATATGAGGAATTAGAGGTAATTTCTCGATATTTCATTTTAATTCGGGTTGGAAAATGGAGTGATTAGTTTATCTGGTTTAATAGGTTTTTCGTGTATTTTTTCAAATAAATTAGTCGCGAGATTAATGTATCTGTTTAAAACACGCAGGTTTCAAATTTCGTGCAATTTCTGCGACTTTATCGAGGATAGCCGAAAAATAATCAAAGCACGATCGTATAAAATACGATTCAGATTCGAAGCGATAGGACACGCAAAATCCTAAGACCTTACCCGCAAATTAAAATCAAATAATTCAACCGATAACCGAAAATCGATAAGCTAACAACAACTGACTTAATATTCTAGAGGAAACTCGGTAAATTTTGAGACATTTTTCTAATAAGGAAAGATAAGATAAATAAATTGAAGATACTTATATTTAAAACACAAAATTAAGTTGTTTTTTTTTTTACTAAATAAGTTTATCGAATAAATTGTTTTTATTTTATCAAATAGAAATTGACACCAATATTGTGAAATAGGCAAAATTTGTTGTTAAAAAAATTAACAAGCTTGCCCCAGTTTCATATTACTTTGTATTGCATATAACAGGCGAGATGGTAGGCTTTCTTTTGATGTCATTATTATTATATTAACAAAGCCATTAAAATAAGTGCTGTTTTAAATGAATTTTCATCTTATCAAAATTTACACAAATATATGAATATACATCATATAATATTAACATAAAAAATATTATGAAACGTACTAAAAATCTAAACTCTAAAAGAGATGAACTTTTCATCAAATTTGTTACTACACTAAATATTGCCTAGTTAAAATTTATTAACATGATCATTACGAAAAAAATCAATACATACTTCAGCACTAGAAAAATCCCGAATTTCCTCAACAACATACCAAAGTAGACCTTCCAAAAGAGGATGGACACAATCAAATACACAGAAATAAGCTCACCATTGTTTGCCCTACGGTTATCATCTCCGGGTTAATGGAATAACGAGCTCAACCCTCGTCCAATTTACGAACAATTTCCAGTCGGGATCCGCTAATGGAAAATCTCGACAATTATCCGGCAAATGCCGGCCCTCGATCGGACCACGCGCAAAAATCGGAGACACCACCAGTTTTCTCCGTCATCGTCTTCGAATCTGTATTTGTATTCGGGCCACGAGGCTTTCGAGGTCCTGTCCCTGTGACGGAGCAGGGCCAATTACTGGGATATCGGATTTTGCCTGTGTCCCTTTGCGGACGTAATTGAAAACGAGCTGGGCGCAAAGGGACGGTCGCGTTTCGAGCCAAATGCTCGGAAAAATCGATATTTTTTACTTGGAATTTTATGTATCAATTTTATGTGTCTGGTGTGGATATTTGTGTGAATTTTTCGAATTTTCGTGGTATAGAATTTTTATGTGAAAATCGAGGTTTTTCGTACTTTTCTTTGTTGTATTAATCCTAGTTTGATTCTAAAATTAATTGGTGGGTTTCGTATGTCAAATTAATATTATATGTTTTCGAAAAAAAAAAAAACAAAGTAAACAGAAATCTTTGAAAGGTAATTGGAACAGAAAATTGAAATGAAAACTCTTTGCAAATAAGAAAACTGGCGATTCGATTCAGGTTTATCTTAATTGGAAAAGTGAAGTTTTTATTGCAATAGATAGGCATGTATAACTAGGTTTAATTTATTTAATGAACGCAGACACGTATGTATTATATGATAAAAAATAACCATATTTAATAGGACTCAAAACGGGACGCCCCACAAAAAATTGTAACCCCTCTTTGTTTAAAAGATTGTATGACTTCAAAAATTTTATAATTTTTCCTTCAAAAAAAAATTTGTAAGTCATGAACCTTGACATTAGAACCATTTGATTACCATTTTATTAATCCAGCATCTGCATTTCAGCTGTAGACTTAAATACTTATCATGTTTTGTATTTAAAACAATTGAAATTTGTATTACATGTGGACTCCAATATTTGTACATTTTCGCTGATATGTCCCTTGCACGTCAAAATGTTGGACAAGCTTGGTTTAGTGATTGATATAATAGCATGACAACCAATCAGTATATATAATATCAAGGCTTATAACTTATATCATTATTTTTTTAATTTTGTTAGACATGACTTTTTAATTTTAATTTAATTTTTTCTAAATAAAACGAGTTCACTAAAATAATTATTTTAGGGCTAAAAAGTTTTTTAATCGCATGTAGATGAAAAAAAAACGATGTTTTTTTCTATTCATTAGTAAGATTGGCCATAACAGTACGAATCAAACAATTTTATGAAAACGACGGGACGGACCAAAGCACGGAAAAGTAACGTTACTGCTGTCCCAGCCAAAACGCATGGTCATCCTAATACGATACTATCGTGCCATATACCATTTCCCTTGATCAATCAATATCCCGACAGAGATAAAACCACAATCGTGTTATCAATTAACTAATTAGCAAACCAATTTTCCATATTTCACTTTATGCGGATCCAATTTCGATACATCACGGACTTGATCAAATAATTTTCGATCAAATAAAATTCATTAAAATCCATTCTATAAGCAACTAAATATACTTTTGAACGAACCTTCAAAGATTATTCCCATTAATACACTTACTGCATCTTCAGACTTACACCTACAAAGTGCATTAGAGCGACAACTCAGTTACCCACAATCACATTAAATTATCAGCTTGAAAGATTATAACCATCACTGTATGAACATGAAAGTCTGTAATAAACGTTATATAATATTCATGTAATTATAAAAACTTTTCACTTTGAAATGCAGCAAAATAATTGCGTTTTAAACATAAAATTAGCTGAAACACAACATGTAAAGTAATTTGTTAAATTTCTATTTTAATCAAATAAATATCATTTTAAAAGTTGTAAATAAATTTAAAATTATTCATTGTTGATACAATAAGTATATTGTAAATATGATGTTTTTTTCCAATCAATAAGTCGATGAAAAATATCATATGATTCTGGTTGATTCAAATCATCATCGTCTATTCGGAAGTCATATTGGTAGATTGATCGAAAATATCTAATATAATACACATTTTCAATCATTCAAAAACTGATAAAATAATTATATACCTGTGCGAATAAAGGTATTATTGTATGTTTGATGCGTATCAGATGTGAGTGATATCGATTTTCGTGTACTACATAGTAAAAGGGTACGTATAAAACGAATGGATTTTACTGTGCAGGAGTGATTCAAACTAATTCAGTGCATTTGTGAATTCACTTGATCTGAAAACTCCATTTGAGTCATCTTCGGTTAGTAAAGTAAGCATTTTAATTTATCTTGTGATACATTTTCCATAAAGTTTAATTAAATTAATATGAAATTTATTCGTTTTTCATATGAAAAATAAATTTGTTTGAACAATTGTTTATGTTTCAAATTGAAAATTATATTGTTGACGTTCGTGTTTAGAAAAAATAAAATAAATTTTAATATTGTAAATATGCGAGAAAAGCTATAAAAATTAAAAATTTTCTGAAAAAAAAGCTTTGCAATTTCTAAAATGAAAATAAAGTCAGCACTCGGCTTCTAAACAAAATTTAATAGCTTCACAAACAAAACATATTTTCACACGAAACCTTAAACGAATCCATCAGATGCAAATTAACAACGTGTTGTTTTTTTTTCAAATTTTTAATAAACGCTTTCGTGAGAACGACCCTAAAGTTGAAAAATGCGACACCTGCATAAATTTTTTTCATATATAAAAAAATACTAAGCACCGTCGAGAATTTCCATTTAAAAATCGTCTTCACACGAGAACACATCCATATTTAAATCAACAACACGAGCGCGGACTTTTTTTCAATTAACCGACAATTTTTTTATTCGAGACGACTTTTTCACATTTTTCCACTTCCAAAAATAGCGTCGTTTCGAACGCAAAAAGCAAAATTCTCTATTTAATTAAGGTCTCGCGACCCGAAACTGTTTGCGTTCGGTTCGGAAAACTCCAAGTGGCGAAACTCGAGACTTTTACGAAAATTTTCGTCCTTATTTGACTTACATATTGTGAACGTTCCGATTGAATTTTCCAGCGGTGGAAATCGGGAAAATTAATTGTGTTTCGGCACTCGATATCGTGTTACAAGTTAACCGCGTAAGCGATACGTCGTCATCAATCGTAGTTCATATCGGTTGAGTTTCGTTATCCGTTGTTGTCGATTTGTTATTATTTTTTAACACTTAACTTTTGTATATTCAACTAGATAAAATTATTAGCAAATTCTTCATATTATATTTTATATTAACATGTATGGAATGTATTATGTATTAACATTAAAAGCATATAAAGTTCATTACAATATAAAGCTTTTCTAATATCAAAAATATGATAACCTTTTCCATTCATCAACGATTTCTAAATTACACTTCTTTATAAATTATAACAGTTAATTAATGAGAATCGGTACGTTTGAAAAAGCCAACCCATTCTGTGGGAAAAAATAAAATTTACATTTCAATACATGAAACGCGTTTTTTATGCAGAACTCGAATTGCCAAAAATACTTCAGCGTCACAGTAATAAAGCATAATTAGTTATTCGTGCGCGATTTTTCAATATCGCTATAAATACCGAAAAAAACAACGCACGAGAAATTAATCCCGTTTATTGTCGCGATCAATCATCACGAGTGATTTACGAAAATAAAAAAAAGACATCGTATATCGTGTATAATACGTTGTGAAAAAATATACGTTAATTTTATCTACGCTTGATTACGCGTAATATCAGACGCTTTTCACGCTTGACAATTCCGAGGAAAACTAGCGGGCCATTTTCATGTCGATTTTCCTGGAATTTAACGTCCGAACAAATACGCACTAAGATTTCCGTGCGATTGAGATTTTTGTGTTGCGAAAATATATAAAGAAAATCTGTAGCAGATGTTCTTAATCGTTCGTTCAGAAAATATATAAAAATTAAGTATTAAGGAATTTCGGTATTGCGAAGTACGACAAAATATAATATCAGTTCAATTTTTTTTTCGAAATTGATATCTTGGAATAAATTTTGAAGTAGCTAATATTTCATAGTTACATAATTGAACATAATAATATAAAATAAAATTTCTTCAGTAATATTTTATCACACACATTGAAGTTAAACAACAATTTAAACTTTCTATAGAAAAAGCTTATTTTTTTTAACATAAAACCTCTCGTGATGGATTGTTTTTAGTGTTTGTATTCTATGTAAGTTACCTTTATCTTATCACAT
>JAOXNN020000088.1:897777-919969 GCA_028571205.2 Hydropsyche betteni | reverse complement strand
TTTTTAACATAAAACCTCTCGTGATGGATTGTTTTTAGTGTTTGTATTCTATGTAAGTTACCTTTATCTTATCACATGTAAAAAAATATATATCTGCACTTCTAATTATCTTTTCTTACAAAGAACAATTTACAAATTACACTTGATTACAATTGTTAGAAAGAAATAAAAATTAAAAAAGGGAAACCTTACAAAATTCTATCAAATATTAAACGGTTGATCGATCGTGAAAAACAGGCGAACGAATAATTCGCTTTTCAAGATCGTCGCTAAGGGACGCGGAAAACTCTCAGAGTTTTTCCGGGTAATTCGAGATCTTCTCGATTAATAAATAAACTGGCGTGACGATCGAGCGCATAATAAAGGGAACTTTTCCATTATTGTTTTTCGGTGGACTGCGAAAATTTTCCGCCTTTTCCGTGGTATTTTTTTAATTAAAAACTTTCCCCAAAGTCGAAACCGAAACTGTCGCGTGAATCCAAATCATATAAGAAAGCGGGTGGAAAAAAGGTTTTCTGCGTCTTCTTTTTTAAATATTTGAATTTCAAATGTTCTGTAATCAAATCGTTTTTTTTTCACTATGAAAGGTATTATTATATAATATTTTTTTTATTTATAAAGTTATGCAAAATTAAGTTCTGTATAGTTTATATGCCTAGATAATAACAAAAATTTTTCAAATGAAAAATATGTATTTTGTAAAGTGAATGTAAAAAGATCACTTTTTTTTTTTATTGAAATATGCAGACATTCAATTATTTTCTTCAGTGAAAAGTGTGAAACAAATTTATACACCGAAACTAAACTCCAAAGTATGAAATTCAGTACTACTATTTTGATATAGAAAATATAATGGTCATTAACTAAGGTGTCGTTTTCTGAAGAGTAAATGGTCTTTTGTAAGAGAAAAGTAGTCAGGTGCGATTACACGACCATTCAATCGACTACATGTGTAGTATTATAATGAAATACGATCCTTTTGCATCCTCATCGACAAAACAGGAATTCATTAAGTACAATTAGAGAACTAAATCATGTAAAAGGATATACATGTATGTCAAAGGTCTGATTATTATTCTACTTAGTTCATATATTGACAAAATTGCCTTGATTTTTATTTCTCAAGCCGGAAAAAAATATTATTATTAGTCTATTTAACGACAGTTTCGAATCATAGTTTCAGTTTCTAATGACAGTTTCATGATTTTTTTTTTCAATTTGAATCGTAACACGACAATTTTTATTTCGGTTTTAAAAATGAAAAGGTGAAAAAAATTGGTTCTGCTATAGTCATAATTTTCTAATAAAATATAGACAATTTCAGATCAAATTGAAATCCTCTGAGACAAATAGCATACTAGCATAGGTGCAAAGTGTAGGTGAAGTATTTAGTATACGTTCTGAAAAAAAAAATTATTTCGTTGACGAAATTTCTTCTAAGGAGAATTGTGAAATTTTTGCATCGAAGTTTTTTGTATAGAATAGTGTGCAATATTATTTTGTGGAGCGTCCCGTTTTGAGTTCTGTGAAATATGATCACCCTATTAATAAGTCGAAGTACTATATTGTTTAGAAATATTTTTTTAACAGATTTATTTATTAATTACTATTAAAAATTTGGTTAAAGGTCCTTGTTGATAATATTGATCGCAGAAGCCAAATGATGGATAGTAAGGAAATGTATATAATCATACATTCCATGAGTTACTTTTTCCCATAATACATAAAAAAATACACAAAAACCCAACGGTATACATTATAAAAATAGGTCAAGTCCTACAATAGATACGATGACAATGACCCCACATCCATTTTCATGAAAACGATTGATGACACGATCCATTTAAGCGGCGTCCAGGTGTGCAATGGCCTCACATCCTCCAAAGATTCCACAGGTGTGGCGCGCGTGCGCCCCACGTGCACCCCCAAACAAATGGCGTCCCCCGATACGATCGATAACCCCTTAACGTCCACCTGATCCCTCGCCAGCCCCCTTTTCCTCACCTGTCGTCGTTTGGGTCTCCGGTTGTGCCAAATGTGGGGGCAACGGGTTAATTGTTGAGCAATTTGTGTCAGCTCCTTCAGATCGGTGCTTGTTAAAAGTTTTTAATGGAAAATTAACTATTTTATTGTACTTGTTATGTTGGAGGGAAACCGCATTGAAGGTATTATACTAAAAAAGTGGATGGTTGTAGAAAAAAATTCGAACAACGAACGTATTGAACGAATCGTCGGAAATTCAGCTTATCGAGCTAGTAAATACGCTCATAGTCGATAGTGCAGAAAAAATCTCGAAAAGACAACAAAAGGCGTATATACATTCTGGGAATATCCAAAAATCTACTTTGGCCTCATATTGGATTGTCGGATTTGAGCCGAACGCAACGAGTGAGGTACCGAACAGGAAAAAAGGAAGAAAAATCTCTCCTTTTTGGCCCTTTTACTTTTATATATATATATTTTTTTTTAGATGCGGGCAAGAAAAGAAAACGTCCAAATCGAATAAGAGAAGACGCGACGCGAATAACAGGTGATTTTTTATTTTCCCTCTAGTTTTTTTTCGTCTATTTTTCCTTCTAGTTGACCTTTGTGCGACGAAAAAACACACACTATATTAATTTTAATTTATATTCTAACTGCCTTGAGCGTTTTGAGGTCGGCAAAAAACTAACGTTTGCCAATTGTGCTTAAGTCTGTTTAAAATATAATATATTCGTGTCGGCTTAAGTGTGATTTTATGTTTGCGGAGCCAAACCGATGGTTCCCGCGGGACGTCGTTTAATTAAAGGATGATGCAAATGAGGTTCGATTGGATGTCCTTTTATCGAGGGCGAAAGAAGGAAATTAATAAAGATCAGAAGTTGGCTTTCCGGTTCGTGCGTCGTTATGGGGCGATGATCAATCGTTAAATCGTTGTCGATAATGGAGCACGTCTTGTCGATAAGTTAACGAACAATGAAACTGAAGACAAATTGCGTTATAGGGATGCGATTAAGAGATTATAAGATGAATGTATCTGAATGGTTAATGATTTTCTCTTAGTAGGATTTATTAGTATCTTATGATGATATTTATAATTGAGTGAGATTTTTATTAATTTGATGGACAATTCAACTGTATTTAGAAACCATCATCGTCATATGTAGTGAATATTGCGGAATGTCGTTTTTCCGATATATCGTCTGAAAATTAAAGAATTTTCCTTATAGTATCGTTTATTCCTAGCTATGTAAAGGAAAAATGATTTTATAATTTCGATATTACATCTATGTGTAATAAATATCACACACATCTAACAATGAGTGCGTCAATTTTCGCTTAACTTTGAAACCGAAATTCAATTAGACTCGAACCATTAATAAAAGCTTAAAAATATGTTTTCCAGTATATAAGTTTTCTTTAACTATTGTTATATCGCACAGAAAACATTTCAAGCTAACAAACGACACATGAAAGCGAACTACTGTCAAAACATTCATTTATCACGAAAAAGTTCACTTTGTCAAAAATACAAAATAAAATAATTCTGTCACATCTAATAAAACGATTCATCTTATATTATATGAAAAATTGTTCTAGGAAAAAATTCACGCAGTATCGGGTCGTGATCGATGAATGCCTCTTTCATATTCAATTAACGCCAAGATTAACTCCAATTATGGGTCTTAAATTTAATTTGGACCCCAAGCCCTTGTTCTCCTCCTGGGGGATCATGTCGTTGCCTACAGCGAGCAAACAAACTGGCTTGATTATCGACACAAGACTATTTCGGGACCCATCCGTCCCATGTGTAATCACTCCCGGGCCACACCGAGCTGTGTATAATACGGATCACTTTTGACAGAGGTGAGGGTTTAAGTGAAGAGTGTGAAATAAAATAGTGTTTAAACAACATACACAATGTATATTTTAAATCAAATTATAATTTTCCAACATATCCTTAAAATACAAAGGCGGGGAAAAATATATATTTACATGGCTCCATAATGTACAAATTATGAATAATAATAATAATAATATATTAAGAACACTAATGATTTACATAATCTCTTCAAAATAATGCGATCTCATGTAATGTATAAATAACAATAAGCCAGACTCACTATCATACGCGTTATTCCAATGCATTCTTGAAAAATACGGATTACTGCTTCCGTGGTCGAGATCGAATTACCGTCGGAAGTGTCAGTTCTTATATCGAAATATAATTTAAGCTACTGTTTCAAGATTCTAGCAAGAACTAATAATATAATAATTTAATAAGATTTATGCTAACCAATGATAGCATTTGAATGGGTTTTGATTGGTGTTACATGGAATTATTATGCCAAAGATAATATAATTATGTATGAAATATATAATAATAATAATAAATAGTTGCGATTCGATAATTATCATCTAAATTCGTATGAAAGACAAAATCTACCTTAAATTTTATATGTCATGCTATTGTGATGGATATTGAATTTGGCACAAAAATTTGAGTGTTTCGCTACATAAATGTAATTAAATTTTCCTTTAATTATCCTAAGCTTCATAGATTAATAATAAGAATAAGGACTATATGGTACACATTGATAAATGATCCAGCACAATATTACTTTCAAAAGTTACAAATAAATAGGAATTGTGATCATATTCAGAATAAGAGAACTCAGTAATAATGAACTGAAAAACATTAAGAAATTGTAGTTTTACGAAAAATTATCTAGAAACACAGTAAATAAACAAAAATATGTATAAAAATTTCCATTCGAAAAAATGAATGAAAACCTGTGGAAGGTTGTCTTGCTAACAATTATATTTTCTGAGCGTAAAGTGTAATGGCAAATATATTCATCCTCTAGTTGCTTTCAAACAAGAGCCAAAATTTAATAAATGCAAAATAAAATGATTAGAATCATATGAAAAACTAGTTGGATTTAAAAGCAGTTAACATACTTAAAATGTTTAATGAGCTTTTTTTATTTTCATATGCATCAAATATTATTAATTAAATATAATTCAGATGATAGCCGAGTTAAAAATAAAGATTTATTGAAAGAACCGTGTTCTTTTCAAAAGACGTTATTACTAAAAGGTTGTTACAATTTATTTTTTTCTCTAACCAATTCGATAACGTCTATTTGTTCCCAGGCTGGTCCCACCCTTGACTGGTGCGCATTATGCGCCATTCCCACCAGCAACAAAGTTCAAACTCAATTTCAAACACATTAAATTATGAAGATATCAACGGATCGCTAGGATGAAATAAACAAAACTTTAGATACTTATATTACAAAGATGTTAGTGATGAATGTGTACATTTGATATGTGAAGAGAATGGCGCGACGCAACAAAATATTCATTTTTCTATTAAGATTGGAATGTCTCAATTAGCAAGCGGAGCCAGGTCCAGATGCAATAATTTAATATTTTGATAGTTTGTGCCAAGTTTGTCAAAAACATTGGTCTCACTCCACTCACTGGATTGTTATATTAATATTTTTTATATTTTTCCTATGTCTCTTGGTCGGCGGGAGGAATGCAGCAACAACAAAAACTTTATGCAATTAATAACAAGTTAAACCGTACATCTAATACATAATTACAACGTCGGTTACATATTGCTTTTATAAATATAATTAAAATATAATTTAGTTCAACATCTTAAATTATATTAATTTATCACACGCACGCAAAAATGAATGGAAAACTGGCGGCAAAAACTTAACCATAATTAAAAAGAACGACAACTTTTTTAAAGTAATATTATCACTTTTTAAGTTAACCTGATTGATTTTACATGAATTTTCAAGCGCACAAACAAATATAAAATACTTTAAAAGCTTGAAAATAAAAGGTTTAGTACTTAAAAACTAAGATTAGCATTCATCGATTTTTACATAACTAGAAAATAATAATTATATTGGAAGCATTTCGTTATTAGTTCCCTTAATCTAATGGCAATTTATTTAAGTACACACAGTGGGTTGTATATGAAGTGAAAATATAATAGTGTAAATCACACTAACAAAAATGTTAAAGTTAGTTTAAATTACGCAACTTCATTTTCCGTCAAATTAGTTTGTTCAATGAATAATGCTTACAATTATCACACCATTTTATAATAAAAGTACATTAACTTATGTTGACATTTTATAAAACCAAGCTAATAGAAAATTATTTAGTATCTCACAAAGAATTCAGCACCAATTTTCTTCACACTATATATCTCACTCGAATCCTCTACTACTTAAGACACATTTGATTAAAGAAACTACATTTTTTACAAAGCCACAACCTCAAATGATTTCTTCACTACTTGATCCCTGAGTTCAATGATCATTGAACCGTCCATCGCTGAAAGTGTCGGTCAAGTGGTGGCAAAATCTACTTTATCCCAAGAAAAATGTGGTGGTGGCCGAGGAGTCGGTGCTGATTTTGATGCCCGAGGAGGACCCCCTAATAAAGGGTCACATTGAGGCGCTCCTTCTGTTCCCCACAAACTATCCAACCACTCATCCATATCCATTACTTCACTGTTGCCAGTCAAATGAGATGTTCCATTACAATCAGACTGAGAAAAGTCCATAGAGTCAAGTCCTTCAAGATCTAGACCTAGTTCTTTCAAATCCAAACCATCGTTGGCATCATCACCGAGCAAATGTTCTAATGTGAACCCTTCGTCCATCTGTGTATTTTCTCTATTGGTCTCCATTTCACAATTTTCTGGGGCATGCGTTGACATACATTCATCAGTCAATATTCCACCTTTGAATAAATTGCTGTTTTCACTTTCCTCCATCAAGCGCTGATTCGACAATGAGTCAAAATCTGCTATGAGTTGTGAATGTTGGTCATTAGACATTTCATCGTCTCTGAACATGCATCCATGTTGTGGCATTTTTTCAAGTTTATGAGACAGATGATTATTGTTTGTTATTTCTGATAAATGACCGAAATTATTATGTGTTTGTCCTATGATAGTATCTTGCAAGTTTGTCTGATGTACAGAGTCCATAGTGTTTTCATTGATAAAATCATCTAAAACACTGCTTTCATTTATATTATCTGTTTGGCTATTACTTAGTTCTGAATGCAAACTATTACTATGTTGATTTAACAAAATGTTTCTTTGATTCAGTAAACTTGTATGAATATTGTCATTATTTGAAAGTCCATTTGTCATGTTATTATGATTCAACATTTCATTTTGAGAACTATTTTGACTAAGAAAATCGTCATTAATACTATGATGGTCTATTAACGAATCATGTAAGTGATTTTGATTTATAATTTCTGATACACTGTTTTGCAAACTAGCTTGTGTTATGAGATCATTTTCATTAATTGTTTGATTGAGACTTTGGTCATTTTGATTCAGAAAATCTGTATTATGATTGATGATATCTGACAAATGTTGGTGAGCTGCTGAAGCAGGTAATTCACCATTTTTGATAAGAATTTCCAACACATCATCCACAGTTTGACTTTTGACAGCGGGTGTGCTTTGTGGTGGTGGAGGTGGTGGAGGCGGAGGTGGTGGTGGTTTGTTTCTTGTTGCCTCTTCATACTGAGGTGGAGGATTTGTAGGCAATATTGTTATAGGGACAACTTTTACTCCGTTCAATACCAACCCTACATTATTTTTGCCATTTATTCCATTGAGGCCGTTTATTCCATTTAATCCATCTTTCAAAGTGAATTGCATTTTCACACCATCAGCACCAGCTTGCGTTGCTATAAGTTGAAGAAGATGATCAGATACTGGTTTTGGCGACAAAACATACCGAGGTACTTCAGCGGGTGGTGCAGGAGTTGTTGAAGTTTGAGCTTGATGAGCAGGAGTGGGAGGTGGAGGTAATGAAGGTCCTGGACTATGTCTTCTTTGAAATTCTCTATGTTCTTGCTGACGTTTTTCAGCTGCAGCTACATTTTGCCCTTGTGATGCTTGTAAATCTTGGAGTTGTTGTATATGTAATGCTAGTTGATGACTTTGTATTTTAGCTCGAAGATCATGTATAGCTAATTTACGATTATGTCGAGCATCTTGATGTGGAGTATCTTGTCGATTTCCTTGGGCTTGTGCTTTGATTTGCTGTAGCTGCAATTGAGACTTTTGTAATTCTCTCTGGAGCTCTTCAATTTTTCTTTGCTGTTCTTTGACAATATCTTCACCAGACAAAGTTGTTGTAGCTGTAGATTGAGGTTGTGGAGTAGCAGGTTGAGATTCCACATCCATAGCCTCGGCTTGGCTTTCAGGAGATGTAACGGGTGATTGAAGCGAATGATTCAAGCTTTCCACACTATTGCTGAGTTTATCTTGTGACTCTTCCGAAGTATGTGAATTATTTGATTCGGTAATGAAAGGTCTGAGTCTTTCTATCAAATGTGGTTTAGCACCAGATACTGGTAAATTTCTACGTTTCAGTTCCGCTTTCAAGTCAGACACTTTCATGTCTTCTAATCGTCCGGATGGAGGCGGTGGAGGTGGAGGAGGTGTTGGAATCTAAAAATTAAAGAAATTGTAAGATACTATTAAGAGCATTATATAATGAAAGAAGAAAAATACATACTCTGTGAGGATGTGATGAAGATGATGATTCTGGAGAATCGGGTGCAATACTGGACGCAGGAGATACTGCAACATGTGGGTGTTTATGAGGAGCTGGAAGTATTAACTGAGGATATTTATGTTGAGATTCCAACTGCCATTGGAGAAACAATTGTTGTTGTCTTAGTAATAATTCATAAGAAGTCTCTCCTTGGGTGCTCATTCCTGGAGGCGATGAGCTTTTATGAGCATTGGGTGGTCCTTTATATTCATGAAATTTAATTGTCCTAGCTTTTGGGGCTGCTTTAGATTTAGACTTTTTCCGATTCTTGTCCTTTCCAGGAGCATCGGAGCGTGGAATTTGAATTTGTGATGAAATGTGAAGCGGTGAAGGAGCAGGACGTGGAGTGATAGGTGCAGGTGGAGAGGCTGCTGAACTTAATGGTGAAAGTGTTGAAGTTGAAGATGCTATACTGACAGGACTAGGGGCAAGGGGCAAGAGTGTGGTTTGGCAAAGATCGGCTAGTGAAATTGTGGGAGCAGGTAATACAGCATGAAATTGTACAGGTGTAGAAGTGACCACCAATGCAGTTGGTGGGCTGAGAGCTAATTGCAAGGGAGGCGATCCTTCTTCCGCTGGAGAATCTTCTTCCAATGTTTGATAACTACTCGGATGCTCTGGTCTTCTTAAAGAACCCTCACATGTGGCTTTAAAAGGTACCAGACCTTCTTTAACAGCACGCTCGATAGGTTCTTCAGTGTGTAAAATATTTTTCTGTATTAATTCCAAAGGTCCAGGTCTGTGTGAAAGCTGATCATTCAATTGATCAGCAAGACGAGCTTTTTTCAACATACGTTGCTTTTCTGCTAAGCTTGGGTCAACATGTCCTTCCTAAAAAAAGAAAAAAAAGAAATGTCAATACGAGAAATACATTCGGTGAAAAAAATAAATAGAAACAGACAGAAATTTAGAAAAAACAAAATTATAATTCAGAAAAAACTATAATAGAAATTATACCTGTTGTTGAAGTATGTGTCTCCTTTCTAATTCTTGCCTGTCAGGGCGTTTTTGTATTTTAACTTTCAAAAGATCACTAGTTTTGGCTCTTTCTAATTGTTTGCGTTGTTCATGAAAAGCCGGCGGCGTTTTGAGAGCTGAAATAAGGAAAAAAAACAAATTAAAATCATGATCAACGAAAACTAATGTTCTGTTTGTAATAGAAATATTTCTAACACATTTGAAAGATGTCGAAAATAAAACAATCATTTTTTCAACCACAAAAAAAATAATTGCCTTGAACGAGGAGGAGGCGCCAGGAAACAAGCGTGTAACTTTTTTGGCTGTGTTGCATTAAAGTTTAGATAATGTTGGCAGATGTTCGATAAATAATGTTGGCAGACTTAAATTTTTCTCACTAAATAGTCTATAGCATTAGACAGGTGGCCGCAAACAATGAAAACGATTCGAAAGTATCCATCTAACTGACAAAAACGAAAAAACTGCAGACGATCACAAGTAGATTGGAACCAGCAACGCCGTGATATTATTTCAATTGAAATCACACTAATTTATCAAACACATCATTTTTTTGTAAACGCGCCAATAGTTATAATACATTTTTTCACACGCAAAAAATTTATGAATAAACAAGATTTATGATTTTATTTACAAGTTTTTATTTTTTAAACGTGCGAATTTAACATGTTGAATAATTACGAATTGCATTATAGAAACAAGATTGCATAGTAACAACCTTAATTCATGAATAAAAGACGGTAAAAGTAATGTACCGTCCAAGTTCGTACCAACCTTCCAAGCGATGAAACACGTTTATACACGTACATGCACCTATCTTACACATACAGAGATTAGTGTGCCTAGTATTTAAGTTGATGCCCAGCATTACGTTTAAACACATACATGCACTTATACTCATTCGCAGCTTGACGGTTGGTCGTACAAAACTTTTTATTCAGGTATCGAAGCAGTATCATTAGAGTATTCAACACCACGATCGATCCATCAACACAAAACCTAATTTCATTCATTTTGATCGATCTTTTGAATTGGGTTCAGTTCGTTTCTATTTCATATAGAAATAACCAACTGACGTTTAAACGTCAAAACATGGTTGTGAATGTGTGCGTGAATGCAGGGTACCAACTTGAAACTTATGACTGGATTTGTATGTATGCGTTTCACCGCTTGGGAGGTTGGTACGAACATGGACGGTACATTACTTTTACCAAAAGACATCAAAAGTGAAATTCAATAATAAAATAAAAATAAAATCGATAAAACGCGATTTTAACTACGGCGGCGTCGGTACCGACGACTCTAACGACAAATCATCATATCAATACAGTCACCCGAATCGCTCGAACCGCCGGCCGCGCGCGCTAGTACAGAGCGTAGACCGCGCCGGCCGACCGCATCGCTCTGCATGGCCCATAGACAATCCGACCTCTGCAGACGGTTGGTCGCCACCGACCGCGCGCGCTAGCATAGAGCGCCGACCGCGCTGGCCGACCGCATCGCTCTGCACGGCCCATAGACAATCCGACCCCTGCAGACGGTTGGCCGCCGCTGGCCGATTGCGAAACCGCCACCGGTGGCGCGTCGCGACTCGGTCGCCGAAATAATGGAGCGTCTCCGTGTTCCCGACGGGGATAGCGGTGGTTTGTGGTCGCCTCCCGGCCGGGCCCGGCGGTAAACAACATTCCTGGCGCGTAATGGCCGCGCGCGCCCACGCGCCCCGCCAGCGGATAATCGCGGAACACTGCGCTCCCGGACCGTGCGAGTTTTCACGGTCAGATCCGCCGATTTTCCGCGCGATCGGAAAAACCGAGGGTTGCTAGGCGTCGCGAAGGTTGTTTTCGGTGTGGATTTTGATGTCGGCAGTGTTTTGCGATTAATGGAACGGTTGTTGAATGAAAAAGGGCATTTTCAATAGGCTACCATTTAAATGGTCAGAGTTTAAATATGATTTTGGTCAGAATTTTAAACATGTTTTGGTCAGAATAAATATTGAATGGTCAGAATTTAAACTGGATTTGTTAAAAATCATATTAAATAATCAGAATAATGAACCCTAACCTAACCTAACCTAACCTATTCGGACCGTTTTGTTGTTAAATTCTGACCATTTGTTATTTTATAGTATATAGGCCCGATGTTACTGTCATCGGGATGTGTATGTGTTTATTTTAAAGGCGATGGCCGTACCCGATTTTTAATATTTAATATTTAATTAATAAAATAAAAATAGTTCATTTGTTATTGACAATTTTCGAACTTTTCTATAGAACAGGAGAGAATTATGTAAATAGTGTAGCGATTGTAGCCGTTATTTTAATGGGCATACAGGCTAAATTGGCATGCATTGGAACTCGCGAATATTAAGCATCATATTATAGACGTTAACTGTATACGCATAAGGACTATAATCGCGAGCACGACCGATGTTGCGAGTGTCATTCGAACAGACAGACACACTGAAATCCGTGATTATATACAGGGGCTTCTGACAATTCGTCATTTTATTCTGACCTTTTTTGATTAAAATTCTGACCATTTAATTTTTTGATCTTTTTAATATAAGTCGCTTTAGATATAAATCAAATTTCAGGTATTGAGAAAATTTAATGAAAATTTCCGTTCATATTTTTTTATGCAGTTAAATCTTTCGACTTCTACGATAAATCATGCCGAAACATAACGTTCGAACATCGATATGTATAAAATTCTTTATGTCAATTAATGACTGTCATTCCCGCTTCAAATACACAAAACACTATCCTTATCGAAATGTTTATATACAAATCAATCGAGAACTAAAATAATCCATCATAGGCAAAAACATGAATGCTATGAATCGAAATGTGTGCTTACGGGACAGCTAAAAAACAACAAAATTCGCACGGTCGGACAACTGTCACATAATAGAATCGGGGAGACGTTACGTGGGATTACGACGGGTTAGTTACACAAGAACGTTCCGAGAATTGATATATTGTTTGTGGGTGCGCGACGCTATTGGGAAACTGGACATATTTTCGTGTTTTCCGAGTCGCCGACGCCAAAAATCCGACGACACACAAAACAACTCATTTCCAGAGCGACGAAGACTTCCAAACTCAAAAAGACAAACATCGACCCGACGAAAGTTCGAAACGAAACCGAAAAATTCGACTATTTTAACCGATAATAATAACCTGTTGCATCCGAAAGATCCTTGACACACATCCGAGGCGAATTTTCCGCCCGATTACGACCGAGAAAAACACCGCAAAAAACATCTAGAAGCGCATTGCATAACGGCCGTATCAAAAAGACATAATATAATGAAGGCGAAGTGAGCGTTTTGAGCTACAAGTGCCAAGTGTGACTCTTCTACGGAATCTTGGACGGAATAAAAAAAATAGCGTATAAATGTAGACATCGCATAAATTCAACGGTTCGGATTTAGAAGCAGAAATAAAAAAGACATCTGTACGCGTTGAAATCAATTATATTAAATTATACATAGAAAAAAATTTGGACGCTATTCGCGAATTTTCGTAAGGAGGGACGCTTTCGGCGTCGCCATTCAGCCGACGGGAAAAGTTTAAACAATCGCCCGATTTCATTACACCCGTTCAAGAAGAGGGCCCGATTCATTTTCGCAGATGGAAATCTCATGAATGAAATTCGGATAAGAATCGGGCTAATTAGAGATGTGGCGATAGTCCCGAGCCAAGTTTTCCTACGATATGCGCGCGCGATTGTATTTTTGACACTCGCTGTCGAAGTGTTTCGAAACGGTTGTTTACTCGCGGGAAAACTATGCTCTTCGAATGACTAAGGTGGAACATATGTAGCGAAATATACTCACGCGGCATTATCCCTTGGGCGACGAGTTGATTCAGCGGCCGCCTCATCATCAGTTTCACTTTCAGTGCTGTGAACAATAAAATTCGATCGAATCAGTGTTATAAATATTATTTGAAAATTATCTTATATTTCATTGTAATAATTAGAATGAAGTTTGATGGATGAAACACGAGTGATCCGTTAACTTTTAACAGCGCGCTCGATCCGTTAAACGATTAATAATGAACTAAATAGATTTTAATTAAAAAAAAATCATATAACATTAACAAAGATTATGAATAAAAGATTAATTTCATAAAAAAAATTCAATAATCGAATTTCAAAAGTTTCGAATATAATGTCAAGTGAACGAGAAAAGGAAAAGTATACACAAAATTCATATAATTTTTTTTTATTTTAGAACGAAAAAATGTATTGAAAATTTACATACAAATGGAGATTAAATTAACGCAGTATTCAATAAAGCCTTCACTTTGCTCAGCTATTCATCAATACAGTTACATGGAGCGGATTAAAAACCGAATTGCATTTTATAAAGAACGCTTTAACCTAGATACGACGAAACTAATATATGACACGTTCAAAGCGTGTCGATCGTATTCTAAATGAAAAACGAAATGATTTAATCAAAATGAAACGTCAATCGTCGCAGCGAAAACAGCTGCAACTTCTTGCCGATCACTGATGATCGAGAACATGGTAATGGTGATGATGATGCAGTCGATCTTCGAGAGCAACGAACGCGTGCGAAAAGTCTGTGCCAAATATCGATTCGGATAATTTCACATTTGCTACTAATAAGCGACAGAAACATTTATTTCGAGAGAAATTTTGAATTTCCAAGTGCAAACGGACCAGAAAATTATGACTACAATGTAGAAAATTGATCGATGATCGTAAATTTAATTGCCAGATTCGTTTAAGACCCTAGAATATAGTCATTCGAAAAAATCTAGTCTAATCCCCATCAAAAAGTTAGAGTAAAATAATCTTTCAAAATATAATATTGACTCATAATGCGGACGAGGTTTGGACAAAAACGAAGATTTCATGCGATCTAGAAAAATCGCTACGAAAATACGAATTATTCGGGTCAAACGACCGAGCCGAAGAATGATGGGAAGATTTACGAAAAAAATAAGCAAAAATAATGAGAACGGTAGGCAGATAAGAGTTTGATGTATTATTTACAAAGAAAATTCAAAAGTTTTACAAAATAGTTTGATTTATTGATAGGGGTCAAGCGATAAGTTTTTCTACGAACCGATTCGATCAAAATTCAGTAATTGTAAATTGACGATATAGGTACGACAGCAATAAAAATTGTTATGATACTGTCTATAAAACAATTGAAACTGAATGCAATTGATATTAATCAGCAAATTTCATTAGCACATCTTGCGAAAAAAAAATACAATTTTTCATGTCGCATTTATTTCGTAAAGTAATCAAATCAAAGTCCAAAAACAATCAACATAGAAAAAAACCGACGATCCAACAAAAACTTTCAACAACTAAGCCCATTCCTATAAATCGAAAACGGTTCCATACCAATGTTCTGATACAAAAACCAATATATTACATGGACACAAACGTGCAGTATGACACTTATAAATTTACACACATATCGTCTCGAAAACGTGCCGCAGCGAGACGAACGACTTCTTCATAAAGTTGAACGTTCCCGGGATAAAAATACGTACGTGATATTTAACGGCCGAAATGTCCATACACTTACAATTAGCCTGACCGGGATCAAAATCGCCCGAATTCTAAAACAACGATCAATTGACGACACAGCCCGAGTGTGCTAGACAAATCTATCGGTCCAGAAAACAGGTGGAGGATCTCTCGAGTTTTCCGGGAACACAGGTCCGATCGGAACCACCGCCTGTCGGCAATGTTTGGGAAATTACTACGACCCGCACTGTAGTTGGTGTGTTATTGACATTCAATTGATGTCTTTGAGTGTTAGCGGTTTGTGGCGCGTGTCGCGGAAGTCGCGAACATGCGTAGGAAGTACTACACGGGTCATCAGAGAACATCTTGCAAAAAAACTAATGAAAAATGCGTTATGCAAAAAAAATATTGAAAATTATGTTTTGAATCGATTTTGATGACTGTGAGGTATTGATTGTATTTTTTTTTTATGAATATTCAACGTGTTATAAAAATTCGATTTTTCGAAAACTTGGCACATTCGCGTATTTCAAATTTTTAGTTAGGCAAAAGTGCATTAATGCGAATTTTAAGACATTCGAAATGTGACACTGTAACAATAACTCAAAATAGACCGCACGTTGAAACATTCCATATTGAAGCAAAAAAAACGTATACTGAACTAAAATTTTAACTCATTAACAAAATAAGAGAACAAACACGCTTTTCGCATTATACATGAAAAAATGTTTAATTATTGAGCATAAATTTCACGAAAGTTCAAGCGCGACCCCAATTACGACGCTAAATACGATATCGCAGTTATGAACACGAAAATAATATCATTACACTTTATAGCGTAATAAGTTTCTAGCACTAGCACAACACGGCCATTTTTCAACGTCCACACGAATAACTCATGAGACTACATTGTTGCGAGAGCAATTGATAGCTGTTGACTCGTCGCGAACGATTGACGACAAAAAATAAATCTGCACACGTGAATCGCATTCAAAAAGTCCAATTGACAATCGTGGATTTATATTTATCAATATAATAATCGTCCGGGACGTTCCAGGGGTCGGCGACACGAGAAAAATCACACGGTCTTAACGCCGATAATATAAACTCGTTCCGAATACGAAAATAACAATGGAAATAATAGAATGCAGTGAGTACCGGCCACGTAGTGTAGAACATCTCGAACAAAACGTTGACAGATAGTTGGAACGAGAAGAAAGTTTCGCGTAAAGCCGGATTTATGGCTCGTATAAATGCGGAAATTAAAATTTTTGTTATTGCGAAAATACTTGTCCGTGTTTAATACAAAAAAATATATATAAAATAAGGGTTTCTCCATCGCGTTTTTCGCTCGCGGTGACCGCCGATGATAAACAAGCACGAAACCGAAATCGGCACCCATTAATTCCGAAACTGACGTAATAACACTAAAACTGTTGATTCGGTTCAATCGAATCGGAGATTTTTGGATTCGTCAGCCAAAAATAATATTTTTTTTTTCTTTCAGCGTAGGAATAATGTTGACGCGAAATCAAAGGAGAGCACGCTTCAGATATGGCGAAATCGTTGTTATTTTTTTTATGTGCGGTCAAAGGAGATTCGGAATAATGTATTATTATAACATGATTGATTACCTATTAAATAATACGATAATAATTGCACGCTGGTGGAACTTATTTGTTTGATTAAAAAAATATAGGGCAAAGATGTTAACGGTGGACTATGTATCTATAGTTGATTTCTTAAAAAAAAACAATACAATTAAAGTTTTTAAAATGATATGCGATAGATAAGCTGCTTATTACAGTTTATCTCACATCCTCACCGAAAAATTATAACTTTCAAAAACTTTGATTTTTTTAAATGTTTTAAGTACATGTGCATGGTTTCGTTATCCTAATTCAAGACTAAGAAACCGTTATCGTTTGAAAATAAGGCAACATTCATCGTATTTCTATTTAAAGTGAAACAATAACTATATTTTACGTAAACAACGACGCATATTTGAAAATATACCAATCAAACACCGATAATGTTTCGCAATCCGATCTCCGGACCCTTCAGTCCGTCTTCAGACCACAACCGAGATCGGCAAATCCGAGGGTGCACACTCTTTGTTTACAGCACCATCCACGTGGCCTGAAGAGCTTCAGGGTGAACGACACGCGTCCGATCAGCTGTCGGGACGAAAATAATTCAGCGTCGCGAAGCGTCCGCCACCGACGTCGACGCCGCCTGACCCAATAATCCAACATTGACAACGACGAGCCCTTCAAATCGAAAACCCATCCGATTTTCGCTCCGGAGGAATGCGAAACGAAACCCGGACTTACAAACGGAGAGGTGCAAGGGACGTCGCGGCTAATTCCGCGTCTCTCGGAAATGCAAATGATCCGTTGCGTCCATCAGCGCGGATGATGTTTACAAAGCAATTGCTAATTACTACGACGACTCTCTCTAGTAGACCGAGGTAAAATTCTTGGCTCCGAATGCGAAGTTGCACGCAGGCTTATGTCATCGCGTCGGCGACTCTTCTGTTATTCGGTATTGTATCATATGTGTGCGGTTATGATGCATTGCGGTGTCGAATTTTGAATAATGAAAAGTGACGGGTTGTTCAGTTTTATCTTTAGGGCGTGAAATTCGATTGGGAAATATTAATATTTGTACGGTAATAAATATTAAAAAAAATATTTTTCATATCAATGTACAAAATTCGTTACTATTATTATTCCCGTCAAAAAGTGACTCAAAAATGATAATATAACATGATAATTGTGAAGCATGAAACATATAACGGGAAATTTTCATATCTGTAGAGTGTTTTTTTGACTCATTTTATTGTTCCAGAAAAAAAATGATGATATTTCGAAACTCATCGAGTGTCATAAACACCACAGAATACGAACTTCCGAATCGAAAACTACTGAAAAATCAGACAATCGCAGTATACGTACATTCTTTGTTTTTGTCCATGGCTTGTTGTAGAGGACTAGCGTCCACAACAGCCTTGGGGGGCGACGGCCTCAGCGGCCGCTGGTGGGGCGGAGACGGGGGCGGCGGCGCTGGGGGCGCGGGTTGCTGCCCCGCACCGCCCGCCATCGCCGACTGCTGCTGGGTTTGCTGCTGCTGCTGCTGCAACTGCTGCTGTTCTTGTTGCTGTTGTTGCTGCTGCTGTTGTTGTTGTTGCTGCTGCTGCGGCTGCTGTTGCTGCTGCTGACCTTGCTGTTGCTGCTGAGGCTTGAACCACTCCGGGTAGATAGCGCTCAGTGTTTCCACCAGGTCCTGGTCTAGCGTCACACGCCACGAACCGCAGTTGTGACTCGATTCTGTAAAAGAACATTTTTCAATATTAGTACGACGAATCAATTTTTACTGTGATTAGTGCAAGTGAATCAATTTAATTTCGTATCTTCATTAGTTGTGAATCATTGTTATTGTTTTGTCTACTCATTCAAAACAGTCAAATAAAATTCAACGAAAAATTTATAATCAAACACAATCGAATGAATATAAAACCGCATACGATGCTTCAAAAAAAACTTGACGATTCCACTTCACACCGATAACACACTCATCAAACGATTTACAACTAAAAACAAGACAGTTTTCCTTCCTCGAAACGCAACATAAATCGATTCGTAACCGAACATGCGTGGGCGGCAGCGGCCTCAAGATCATCGCACGAACAACTGGCATGTCGTTACCGGCAAACCAGTAACACCTTTTTTCTTTTTCAAAACGGCACAATGAATGCGAAATCGCACCGGATTTCTAAATGTGTCGCCGGCTCGGAAAAGCCTCTGTCGCAGTTTACCGTTCCGTCTGTCTGTCTGTCGGTCGGGAAAATTTACCTGTCAATGTAAACTGGTCGCGGTGATCTATCGCTTCGGTTGATTGTTGATACGTCTCTTTTAGTTCGGAGCGCGTTCGTGAATGATTCATGTGTTCCGTGTGAGTAAATAAATATATCGTTAGCGTTGAGGAGGACGTCGTTAATGGTGCTTCTGAATGATAGTCCAGGTATGAGATACGTTGGAGTTTGATGAAATTATGCGAGTGGTTTGTTTTTTGCAGTAAAAAAGGTAATAAAAGCCCTGGGGATTAACTCATCGGAAAAATCAATTTTTTTTTTAAATATAATCCGACGGGATTGGATAAAATGGTGCGCCCACGTTGAAAAGTTTATCTCAGATCATCGTCACCAATTATGAATCAAATTATTATGTGATTTAACATGTTAATATGACGAAAATCGAATGTATAACGATTTTGGTAAATAAAAATTTCGATTTAATTATTGTGAGAAAAGTTTATGATGCAGTCATTATTTTGTACTTAAAATGCTAATAAAGAAAATAAGTATCGAAAAATTATGTTTTTGACAATACAGAGAATCATAAAATCAATTCAATATGTAATAAATTGATCGATAGATAGTAAACGATATTTTCCGCATCGTTGAAACAGTTATTAGTTTTACATGAAAAATATATGATCATTCATAAATAATAAACATTACATTTAATTATAATGATTTTTTGGATGTACACTAATGTAATGCAAGAGCCAAAAATAATAATATCGACCAATTATAATATAATGGAAAACGAACTCGGCAAAGAGATGCAGTATGCGGCTATGCTTAGATTTTACACACCATTAATTTTCAGCACCCACTAATTACACGCAAATTAAATCTATACCGTTTAATTTATAAGACAACGAAAAAGCGCCATAAAACTGAAACATAACACATCGACCGCGAACGGACAATATTATTTACAATCGCGAGCGAATTTTACGTTACCCATAAATATAGCCGCCCTTCGAAAGGGCCAGAAACAACGGAACGAAAATTATACAATCTTTGCTTATGATACACACAATAGTTATCCGCTGAGCAATAAATATAAATAATAAATAAATAATATATTTATTTATCGCCGGTCCCACCCACGGCTCGCAGATCGCGTTCGTAAATAAGACGGTGCGCGTACGAAAGGTGCACCCACGCGATCGAGTTTGTCTCTCTGGAAACGTCCGCAGTTCGGAAAAGCTTCTAAAACTGTGGGTCGCGAGGAGAGGTGTGTCTCTCGAGTCCTGAGTG
This sequence comes from Hydropsyche betteni, assembly GCA_028571205.2. Classification (NCBI taxonomy): domain Eukaryota; kingdom Metazoa; phylum Arthropoda; class Insecta; order Trichoptera; family Hydropsychidae; genus Hydropsyche; species Hydropsyche betteni. Next base: position 899,770 of record JAOXNN020000088.1, on the reverse strand, counting down.
ATGTCGCTCATTCAATAAAAGTCGGCGGATTCGAAGCTCGGATTGATTTTCTGTATAAAAAAGCTCCGAAGGTTCGCCGCCGTTGCGCAACGTTTGTATCAAACGAAAGTGGGTTAAGCTGGTGTTTTATATAATAGTACGTGAAAAAGATTGATCGGTTATTGCAAATTATATATTTTATAACGAAAAGTCGAAACATATGTTGTCCGAAATGTGTTCAACAATGAATTTCGATAGTGAAAGTCGAATTTGCTTCAAACACAGGTGAACACAATTGAAAAACACTGTGATTTGTTATTATATAACTAGCGAATTGTTAAAAAAAATTATTAAATCAATTTCGCAAAGATTAATCCTTTCAAATGAAACTAATTGCAAATGCAGTATGAGCATCATTCTCAATTCACACACTGTTGAGCACGTGTGCGTTTTGCAATTTTGACACTCGAGCAACTACCGAGATTTTTCTCGAAGCCCACGTACATAAACAACGAGCAATCAAGTGGAAAACTAAAAATCGACCTTCGCTCAGATGAAATTATCATAAGATGCCGTCATCTAAATTTTAAAATAATAACGTCAACACGCAGCTATCCGTCGATTGAAACGTTAAAAAATCGCACTTCGACGAAAAACCGTAACCGTTAAACGCCGTTAATGTAAATGTTTACTATGGGTATTTTATCGCTGTGCGCCTTCGATTGTAAAAAAAATTAAAGAAGCGTTCCGATCCGATTTGTGTGCTAACATAATGATCGATATAATAAGAATGCACATCAAAAACAGAAATAAAACTCGGTGAAACCAAACAAGACAAACTGTTTCATAACAAACATTCCTAGAAACGTTCCAGGGAAAAGCTTCGCGGAAATTTATATGCAAATACAAAAGAGATTAAAACAATCGAATTTATGTTGCGAAATTAGTACAATGGAGCCTATTCATACGGACTGTGCGATAAAGGGCTCCAAGATAAATAGTACGTATTCGAAAAATACGCTCTATCGAAACAAAATCAAATAAGTCTAGAACACAATACGCACATACGAGTATAGTGGAAGGCGCGGCTTTTCGCTCATACAAAACTGTTTATTTAATGTTTGTGCGAACGCACAAAAGATATAGAGCAAATAGAGCGTACGATAGCGAAACCCATCGGGACTTTAATGATATCGAACATTTGGGAAAAATATTTGACCTTCTCGCTTGTTAAACCGATTTAAGTGTGTGGTATATATATAGTATGAAAAAATAAATATTTTTTCTACGATATAAATTCATAACAAACTAACGATCCTTAAAGAATTTATGTGTTAGGAAAATAATTTTCTATTTAATCTTTGAAAATCTTTTTTTCTATTTAAAATTAAACTAAGTATGCTAATATTATATATACACAATTATTATGGACACTGCGCCTTCCATTTGAACATTCAAATAATAAACACCTGACCATGACAAGGCGACTAAAACGCGAAACGAACACACAACTTCAGTGCATTAATTACATAACGAAAACGAGATACGAATGATCCATCAAGCGTGCACTCGGAAACCAGATACAAGCATCGATCCTAATTATGAACTTCTGAAAAACGATCAACACAACGTATGCACATTTCCTCAGACACACGAGAAAATGAATAATTGTAACAATATTTTTTTCGATAAAAATAATAAAACATATAGTTCACTGATCGTATTTACAGTTTAGAAGTTTATTTTTGAATGCAAAAATAATCTCCTATATATAATAGCGGATTTATATGTATCTGTGTCGATGACGCTCGCGACTTTAAAACGACGCATCGATCCCCTATATCTAATTCTTCATGCGTATATGGTCTTTATGCGTATACACTTAACATCTATAATATCATGCTTATAAAATCGTCTCTATTGACTTGTGCGATACGTCGATTATTACGCAGTGGAAAAAATATTTGAATCCCCTATACATATACATGTATATAATCACCGATGACAGATGTCT
>JAOXNN020000088.1:886726-896906 GCA_028571205.2 Hydropsyche betteni | reverse complement strand
TTCACATTTTATCGTTTTCCGTTTCTTAACAAATCCACAGCCGATGTTACTAACATCGGGCCTATATACTAGTTTTATATAACGATCGATCACCAAAGAACGTGTATTTTGAGGAAATCGTCTTTTAGTTAACATCCGAACAAACACAAAAGGTATCGATTTCGCGAAGCATCAACAACTCCTCTCGATCCAACAAACCCTAAAAAAACAAACCCAAAGATCCGACACCTGAAGACTCGCAACATCGGAATTCCCGGACGACCGACAACGGACAGCATCCCGTCAACCCTTCAGCCGACGTTCGGCAACGTCGACACCATCCAGCCCGCTACAAATTACGTCATCGTCCCGAACGGCAGCGGACGTGGAGCCTTTTGCACGTGGGCCGACCCGTGGACGCCCACGTGTCGCGACGCCAGGTGAGCGTGGCGTCCGCTTCGACGGGCTCGCAGGCCGTTACTGCTCACCTGCAATGTCTCGTGGGCTAGATGGGCTCGATTGGCGAAGAACCGGTCGCCGTTGTTCGCTGAGAGGTGGTGGTGTTGTTGTTGTTGTTGTTGTTGTTGAGAGTCGGTCGGAGGGTTCGCTGGTGCGTGAGAGTTCTCTCTTTCGCCGTGTCTCAGACAATGGGTCGGATGCGGGTTGTGAAATGGTTGGTGTGTCGGAAATAGGATAAGGATTTTGTTTTTGGTGAGGATTGAGATGTCGATTGTCGGTTGTATGGGTCATAATAATCTGGTCTTATTTCGATTGGTGTAAAAACTGTATTGAGGAAAATTAAGGAGTTAAAGTTTTTTTTGTTGTTTCCGGAATAAAAATACTTTGTAACTAGTTTTAGATTCATTTAGAAACTGATCATGAATGAAATTGTTTCACAAAATTCACTCAGCGTCATGGCATAATTTGTAATGAGAGAAATTGATTCATTGATATTTTTTTTGCGAAAAAATTCCTTGGTTAAAGTGAAAAGTCTCATGTTGATAGAATGAAAAATCCATTAACATTAATTTAACTAGCAGAAAAAAAAACTGCAAGTTTTTATACCTGACAGAACATGTTCGTTGAACTTCAAACAAAATAGAGCTATCGCTGATACAACAGTATTCAATTAACGTTAAATTCAATCAGCTTCATATCTAATTTTCATGACTGCAATGCAATTAACTTAATTGCTAATTGATTTTTCAATAAAAGTTTCCACCTCGCAACTTCCGATGAACTTTGCGTTAGCCGTATCAATAATTCATTTAAAAAATTTTTTCCGAAAATTTCAAATACAGAATAAAATACGGTCACAATGTATGCGCACTAATCGAAAAAATTTGACCTTACATATTTCTAGTCGATTTTCCGCAGATCAGATAGCGACAACAGCTCACAGAGCAAACCCGAAATAATTTTTATGCAAAAAAATCATAAAAGTAGTACACACATTCAAGGCCAACAATGAAAATAATCCGAAGACATTTTTCGAAACGGAACCATTTCGCCGCTCATACGAATGATTGACGCCGCGATTTTCCCAAAAGACGAGCCAAGAAGCGATTTCCATCTAAATTTTTTTTCAAAAATTCATTTCAAAGCAACGTCTACGCCCAATTACCATCCGCAAACCGAACCCGGCTACATACGTAATCCAATTCCAATCCGACGGATAAAATATGGAATTATTAAGAGCAACAATTAAAGCTGTTCCGCGGACCGCAACGTTAAACGGATAACGAACGAAAAAATAACGACTTTTTTCCCGTGATAATTACAGCTCTCGGTTAATGATTCTTACACTCGAGCTAGGAAAAATGGACGTTTCACCGTCTGAAAAATGTCTTCAGTTATTGTGGTGTTCGTTATAAATATGTGACATACCGCAAATGTCGCGTGTGAGTTAAATATCGTCCGGTCTGTCGAATAAAGCTTGTGAATAATCAGGGTAAATATTCCAAATTGATGTATCGTTTAAGAATGCATTAAAACGTCGCTGAATGGTGATAAGTCCATTAGCGAATGTCACGTCGATCGTGAAATTAATTATAAAAGCTTCGCTAATTATGTTATAACCTTCACGTGTTAATCCTTTAATTATTCACGCATGACGGTTTCAAATTTGCAATTGACATGAGAAATTCTGATTTGAATATGGTAATTAAATTAATATCACATTCACGTATTTATTTCTCATCATAAAATATTTTAAACTGTGAAATTATCATAAATTTATCAACGAAATACATAATAAAAAGTCATTGAATCTAATTGGGTAAAATATAAAATTCTAACAATAATTAGGTATTTGTTGATATATTTATAACGTTTATGACTACTTTGGAATACTGTAAAATTTTCTTACGGAAAAGTTCCAAGTAGCAATAAAACGATCTACCGAAGAAAATATCGGAAGACATGTTTGTAATTTGGCATCAAAAATGCATAACTTATACATGCGTCGCTAAACGTCGACGTTCAGTTATGCCAAGTGAAAAAGAAAAAAATCGAAAGAAATATATGAGCCGCTGATAAAAAAACAGGTGCTAACGCGCGTATATCAATTAAGATAGACTATGGACCCTGAGACAGACGCGGCGAAAAAATTCCATAAATTACACAAAACGCACTACGTACGAAAAAAAAAACCTGAAAAAAATTGCAACCGGTTCGGGGTCAAGTTCGCGGTTTGTGCAAAATTGACGTTTCCGAGACGCGCCAGGGGCTAACACGTGGTCGGCGCAATTTAAAAATAAAATCGAACGAAAATAAAGATTTGCTAAAAAAATTAAGACATTAGAGCTGAGCACGATCTATTTTTCTCATCATACGATAATATTTTATAATGAAAATGGCAAGTATTAATAGATTTATGTATACTTTTTATGAGACGCACCGTCTGTAGAGCGTGCCGCCCCTTACATAATGTGGGTGAGAGTCGGTCGTAAAGACACCATTTCTCCGTCAACGAGCCGATTGCTTTCGACTGCCAAATTGTACCGAATCGGCGATAAACGATATATAAAAGCTAATAAGAACTGATCGCCGAGGGGGACCTTCTTACTAGAGTCAATGGAGATCAAAACCGTCCTCGCCGGTAGTAAACATTGTGTCTGAGATTGTCAACTTCATTGAAGAAGCGCGTGGTGGACACGTTGAAAGGCACAAGTGGAAAAGCAGACGAGGCTGACGGCTCTCTTCCCCGTTTCGTCAATGTCGCAGTATTTCTGGCTCTCGACACCGTCAAAAACTGGGTTATGGCGAACGAATAATACGGATTCTGGCATGAAAAAAAAGAATATAAAGAAACGTACGAGTTTTGATCTTTGACACGCACTATTCGTGGAAAATTTTAGTAGAAAAAATATCAAAGAGAAACGACAGCGAGTAGCGTTTAGGTGGGAACGTGCGAAGGTCCCACGTGTGCACGGCGATGGATTGCGATTTTAGAAGAAAATCAAATTACGAAATTGGACCATATATACAGTTTCACTTATTTCAGTATTATAACTTTAATTTAAAAGAAATGAACTATTATAATTTAAAAAATGGCGAATCATACCGAACGAATAGATGAATAGACGACGTCCAATTGAAAATCTAAGCTATACAAATCCGCACAGATTGGAAACGGTAAAACATCCTAATTAAAGCCACAATCGATATAACTCCGATTCGAACAACGGACAAAATTCCTAACACAAGACGTATAAATCCACGCTATCAATCCGTACGTCGACCGACTGATGCATACGTCAATCAACGCGTCCAAAAGCAACAAATAATACGCGCGAAATCACGCAAAGTCTAATTCCGACATTGAACACGACGAACAAAAAAATAAAAAGTCTATCCGAAAAACGCACGATTATGAAACATATCAATGGGTCTTTTCCGACGAAACGCCTCTCAGACGGATCGGCAATGATAACGAGGCTCGGGGGCGCGGTTCTTTTATTTCGCCACGCGAAACTTAGTCGGCCATTATTATTCGACGGGGATAACTCGGACCCGGCCAGCCAATTATTTCGGGATAACGATTTGGAATGGTATCAAAATTACGGGATGAAAAAAAAATATCAGTCGGCTAAGCGCCCGCCCGCCCGCGAAACGCCAGAGACAATAACGAGCGTTCAAATTGGCAGTTAAAACCGCGACGGCGACAACCGTTAAAATGAAACGATCGCTATCGAGAGTGACCCGACGTTGGGTCCGTTTAAATCTATGCGAAAGATAGGCTCGTTTGTTGATGTGTCGAAAATAATCATAGTTATACGCAGTAATTATGCAATTATCATGGGATTCAATGGAGATTATTAAAAGTTTTAAAAAATGCGTTCAAACTTTTTTAACGGAAGAATAATAATATTTCGTTCAATTCCTTCATGCAAATCTTTAATAAGGACGCATCATAATATTTTGATGTAAAAATTAAATTTAAAAAAAAATTCTACGTAAAATATTTTTTTCTATACAACTGATAATTTGATCAATTTGATAATAGTCTGAAAATAAACTCACTAACGATTCGATACGAGATTTTTATAAAATTAATTTTGAAATATTACCCAAGTTGCACTTTACGAGTGGTTTAAAATTTTACAGGCAATTATAATCATGCGAACATGCTCAAATCATTTTTACTGCGATCATAACCGTCGAATTGTTCGAATATTACACGTACGAAAGTCAACGAACGTTCACTGAACGAAATAACGAAAATTAAGCTGAAAAAAAAAATTATCCAGCGTGAATATTCAATGAAGAACGCAAGTACCGGAAATTCACGAAGAACTAAAACAAAACAAATCTTCTGAAAATATTTCAGTCAAAATAGTCACCGCCTTATTTACGAATCGCGAAAAAGCTTCTTCGTAAATTATATTATTAAAACGCCGGAAAAAAAAATTGTAATCTTCAAACAGGATGATACTATTATAAATACACACATCGCGCAATAATATCAAAAGCTCAACACGTGCTGTGAATTCAAACTTTTTTCCCCTCTCTCAATACAAATAACACTACTCTGAAAACGGAAACGGCTGAAAAGCCAGCAACTGACGTTGAACAAACCGACCGTACAATAAGCAAATCGATGATGAATTCGCAAATTAGACGATCGATTTAATCGCCTGTTTACACCTACAGTTCAAAACGCGTCCGTTTCCGTATACCGCAATTCGCACACGGTTTAACGAACTTCGCCAGAACTCAGACGCGAATCGGAAGCCGATTCGAAAACTGCATTTTCGAATATTTCAATCGACACAGCCTCGCTCGATTTCTCGTGCGAACGGTCGATAAATCGAACCGATTTTGCATACTGTTTTTCGAGGCAAACATTGACGTAATTCGAATTTAAAAATTCTTTATATCTGGCTCTGATCTATCGCCGCTAACGGCCAAGATATTCCAGGTTGCACTTCCACAATATACGATACACGCTGGTTTATGTAGTGTTAGATCGCGAGGCTCCCAATGCCAGCGTATCTTTAAATTTCGAATAAATCTTGTCCGTATCGAATAATATCGGATCTATACATACATCTCAGTGATATTCTAATTCAAGCCAAAACACGTGCAACACTCGATTTAGACAATTAAACAACAAGAATGAACCTCTTGTGTTCTTAAGATTTACAAATTAACTCTTCTGTATACGTGCTTACAATAAATCATCAAAGTTGAAAGAGACAGAGGCGCTCTCACTAAGCGCTTCCATTAAATCAAACGACGCCATATCGTGAATATAAATGACAACGAGCGTGAAATAACCGAATTGCATAACTGGTGCAGGATAAATTCGGGATACGTCCCCAACCGGAAAATCGCGAAAACCGACAATCCAACACCGAGCTTCGAGGTCGACCCAGACGCTGTGGTAAAACGCACGTAGCGGAATGTTAAAACGTACATGAGACCGCCTATACACGTATCGTATAGGTGCAACTTGCGTGCAAACGTATAACAAACATCTAGTAGTTGAATCGCGCATATTGGCAACCCGGGTTTATTTCTAGAGTGTAAGAAGCCGCATGTACGCACGCGGACAACGAGCCGGTTCGTTATTCAGAAGCGTGAACAAAACCGCAAAAATTTCTGTTATATTATATAATTCGATAAAAATAATTGATACGTTTCGAATATATGAATAAATTGACGGTCGGCTGTTTTCGATGTGACGCTTCGCATTTTCTAAGCGGACACGAAAACTAGTCGGACATTTGAATGAGATTATGGCAATACGGGGTATAGCGCCGCGTTGACAATTACGCAGTTTTTCCATATAAAACGGCAATTATCTGCGGATTTATTGAATGCGGTATCAATTGAATCTTCGTGCTCGAACATACCCGTCGAGTTCGGTGGTTAATGGCGCCAGACGCAGGAAAAACATCAAACAATATCGACCTCAAAAAGTCGACCTAGTTTATTCATTTTTTTCTTTCTTCAATTTTGTAATTCGCTTCAAAGCATAAACAAAATTTGTTTACTAATATGGAGCTAAATAAATCCAACGCATAAATCGACGAAAACGCATTCGGAACGTATATCATATTTTATGATTCACGCAAAACACATAAATCACACCGTATCCTTTATCCTAGTGAATATTGCATCGATTTCTTCTCAACACCGTGTTCTATAATATAATTTACAAAATATTCGAAAAATGTATTCAAGAATAGATAAATTTAATATTTCATCGAATGCGACCTCAACCACTGTCAAATTCAAAGCCATTTCGGCGACACTAATTCGACACGCCACAATAAATCAAAATCGCGCTAAAACGCATCCACAATCGACACATATACAATTAACAAACCGACGAAATCGGTCAAGGCGAATAGCCGTCATAAATCCAAACCTACAGAAACTACAGGAGTTACTCGAATCGACATAACGATTGTTTTTCATCGCCGCATAAATCAGGCGAACGTTTCAAAATATTTCCACAGAGAATGCACCCGGCTCCCGACGCTGCGCAGACGTGCAAATATTATGGACGAACTCGCGCATGTGTGCATTTGAATATATATATATAATATAATGTTGCCGGCAAGAAACACGTAAGCTGAATGGAGCGTGGAAACGTGGAAAAACGTGTAAAGCTACATGCAGAGTCCGCGATGAATCAAAGGCACGCCGAAGACGTCATCGCGACCGACCGATGTGTACATTCGATGGGCGATGATCGTTAATAATGACGTTTTCCAGCGGAAAAGCTAGAATTTTCCGACGCGAAGAAAAGCGGAAATGGCATGCGCGCGGTGAGTTGTGACGTCGCTGCGAGCTTTCACAATCAGTCAAAGTGTTTTCAAAGTGAAATATGCTCGAATCGGTGCTATGGGTGTTTATTTTATTGCCTGTTTTGGATCCGGTGTATGGTGTTTATATCAAACTAAATTGAAATGGTTCGTCACAGCGGAGATATTTTCCGCATTCCGCTTCCATTTCAGATATGCGGAATTGATACAACAATACTATGTTTTCGAAAGGATGTTATTGATGAAGATGTTGTAATATCTACGGATGTTTTCGGTGTGGCGCAAGATTGCGGTTATTTTGTCAAATATAGAACGGAATAAGTTACATAATATTCTGGAAAAAAAACACCAATTTCGCACCGGAATATCGTTAACACTCAACAGATTTATTATGTGGTGAAGAGAGAACGGGAGTCAACGTACCATGACACATACGTACCCCATAAAAGATCCAAATTCGAGATCAAACGCACACAAGGTTCGGAACCAAGTCAACGGACTGTAAAGTGTTTATTTGCATACTGCGTATAAACAGGACATTAAATCGGCACAATGAACATCGAAGCGCACAAAATCAACAATATTGAATCGCACCGATGCGAGTTTTTCGACTTTTATGACACCCGAATATCGGCATCGACCCGCACACGACCGGAAGAAACTTTTGACCAAACGGCCAAATATTTACATGAAAAATCCCTTGCTGAAAATGCGCGTATGTTGAAACACAAGCGGCCCGTGTTAAATATGCACCCAAGATGGTGTTGATGGCCGAATTCGTATGTTTCACGAGTGTTTACACGTCAAAACCAGGCCGCGGCCGAACGCATTTCTCGCTATACGTGTACGAAAACACATGCATATTTTAATTCGTACGATTTATTACTATATCGAGTCTAGCCTCCCTGAAGAAGAAAAAGAAGACGGCGATGAAGATGATGAAGAAGCAAACACACCATATGGCGAAACAGCCGCGGCCGTAAACAGACGCAATATTTATTATATGGACGAGCTTTGGCTAAAAGCGGAGCCCGCTCCTAAAAGTGATCTAGTGTGTGTGTGTTCGGAAGAAGAAAAAAAAATGAGCGAAATAGTGCCGAACAAGAAGGCGGAAAATAAACAACAATGGAACGCGAAAATGACCGCGATTTGTATTCGATCGGACGCTTTTCCGAGGAAAAACGCGCACTTATTTATAGAAAGAACGTCACCCGGTTTCCAGCACGCGAAATGGTCAAAATTACGAGATTAACACGCGAAAGAAATAAAAGTTGATTCATAGGAAAGTTGGTCGCGAGCGTGATTTTAAATGAAACCGACGAAAGGTTCGTACATAATAAATTCACTAAAGTATGTTCATTATGTTGTAAAATCGAGGCCAGTTTCAAATTAAATGATTATACGATATCAACAAAATAACAGCGTATCGATGTTGATAAACATCGACTGTTCTTAGACTTCCGAGAAACCGCGATATTACAATGAGATTATCGATAAGTATTCTGTAACGTTAATCTTTCCAACTAAAACAATTAACGAAATTATCTTTTATTCGACACATCCAATATCAACAAATCAATCTCGCGACCGGTCAATCGTGACTCAACTATACGACATAAAAAAAAGCAGAAAGAGTTCACACTCGGAAGATTCACGCGAGTTCGTGTGCCTAAAAATAAGGTTTTTGCCCTTTCCCGAGCGGACGTGTCCCACTTTCCGATGCGTACACGAAACACGTTTTAACCGAAATTGAACTTTATTTCATTTTCAAAAGCCAAACTCGACCCCTTTCGACACGAAACCGCCGAAAGGGCAACAACCTCGCTGAAACGCCGTCGTCTCCTTAAACCTACGTGCGATTTTCGATCGGACCGCGGAAGATATCGATCTTCAACAACACACCGCACAACATACTGAAATAGAAACGTCGAGTCAAACTGCGATCGGGCAAAACCGACGTTTATAGAATGGTAAAAAAGAGAAGAACAGAGAGTTGAACGAGCCGTATTGGCGATGAAGTGTCCGTCCGCAAGATTAGATTTTTTGCGATCGTAGAGGCGGACAGTTGGGAGAGTCTGGTGCCGCTAAAACATAAAACACTGTTTATAACGCCGGGCATGTTGTGTTATAGCACCGACCATTATGAAGAGACGTATGTGCTTCGTGTATATAACAAAGGCTGCGACGACGACGATGATGATGATGATGATGGTCCGTTTCGCAACGTTAGCGACGCCCCCGACGAGTGCATAGCTGCGCCGTGAGCTGGAGCCGAAAAGTGGTTTCGAATTAGACGAAGATAGAAAATAAAAGACGTGTGTGTGTTAATTAACAATTATTGGTGTTACGAAAATATTCATCTGCACATTTGATCGATAATATTTTCGCAAAATACGCCAGTATATCGGAAAGTACAACACTTTTGATATTGGATTGATTCCAAATTACGAAACAAAAATAAATGCAGAAATATCACTTAGTAGACGCGCTTAAGTAAATAACGACAATTCGGTACGTTTTTATTGCAGCATTGATATAATTGAAAGTCGCGTCTGGGCGGATATAGCTGTACGTTATGTGCTTTTGCTATGCTACACATAAGTACCAACAGAGATTATTTTATTAAAAAATGTATATATTTTTTAATCTACCGTAAAATATACGGATATATGTTCACGTCTCGGACAGCCGGTCAATTGGGCAAAATGAATCGTGTGAAGATTGAGAGATTTTGACAAATGAAAATGCGGCACGCAGCTGAGGAATTCAAACAACGACACGCATCCGTGTACCACCGAGCACATTGTCACTTCTGTGCCAAATTTATTTAAAACTTTTCATCCCGCAAAGCCGACCGACTAACTCTCTAGGCGAGCTTTCGCTTTAAAGCTCTAAAGATCCGTTTATATTGTGCCATGAGATTT
>JAOXNN020000088.1:833263-885313 GCA_028571205.2 Hydropsyche betteni | reverse complement strand
AAGCCGACCGACTAACTCTCTAGGCGAGCTTTCGCTTTAAAGCTCTAAAGATCCGTTTATATTGTGCCATGAGATTTACGCAAGAACATTAAGGGCGTATATTACACTCGGGGACGACTCGGAAACGATTTAACTTCCACAAAATTACGTAACAATTTCCCAAATATGCAAATTTTAAAAATAATCATATGATAATTTTCACGTTGACAACTAAATGGAAAAATAACGTTTTCGTTAATTGGAATGTATAATGCCAAAAATTCATTTTATCGGCCGATAAGGCGTGAAGATACGAGAGATCACCGTCATTTCAGAAAATTTTTAAAAAAGCCAAACCACAAAAACCAACATCATCAATCATACATAGCAACACGAAGAAGCAGATCCGAAAAATAGACAAACAAACGACAGTCGAAGAAGACTAGATGGTGCGATCCGTATCTAGCGAGCACAACAGTTGCCACTGGTATAAGCGCCAACCGAGCAGATGACGATCTATTTACGTATGCCACAGAAATGGTCGTTAAAAAGATAATGAAAACTGAATAGGGCGGCAAAAGAGTCGGCAACGACGGGCGCGGTCGACGGAAAACGAAAAATCAACACAAGAAAAACGGGGGGGGTGGCGCGTCCCGAGATTTGATTTATGCGGTTCCCGAATCGTGAATCGGGACCGCGGGTATTCTGGGACAACCTGCGACCTTATTTTCTGCGTAATTAGTCGCACGGAACCGCCGTGGAAAAGTTGAACGAGTTTCGTTTGGAAAGTTCGAGAGCGCCGGCGTCCTCCCGAGGATACGGGGAGCGGTGGTCCGTGAGAAGTTTCGCGTGGGAGGGGCCAATTGTCGGAATTGTGGTCGTTGCACAATTTTATGGGTGTCGTGTGCGACCTTGGGCTCGTAAAAAATAATAGGGTATATTGTTTAGCTTCTAAATCGGTAGCGAAAACGTGTTGAAAAAAAAAAGAATTCAAAATCCCACTGGACGTAAGCCAGATCAGTTCTTGTTTTTTAACGTAAAGAAATAATAATGCTATCGAGGACGAGCGATTTATCTAGCACTTCGATAGCGATGTGTGAACGCTCACTCGGTTCTAATTTTCGTTGCAATAATGTTTCAGTATTGTAGAATCTACTTTTACTTTCACGCGAACGTTTCAGTGTGGGTTTTTTATGATACATTCAACTATCAACATTGATAAACCGTTACATTAATTTCAAAACACGATAAGTCTAATTTGAAATCCGTGTATTGATAAAACTTAAGTAATGAAATTCATTTAACACCACAATGTAGAATTATTCAACTAATTAAAAAAAAAAAACATTTGCAGCAACGTCACAATTACCGCGAAAATTTACAGACGTTCTCGTTTGCAACCGGTACACGTTCCACGACCAGAAACAAACAAAAATATTATATTATGCCCCCTCACGATGTTATTCTATTACGCTTACGTGTGTCTTTATAATGAAATGAAACGTTATATCCCGCGAGCGTTGCATTGAAATTAATACTCGTAATGTTCAACCGGTGTGGGACGACAGCCTTGACCGGTCTTTGCCACCATTGAAATTGCGACTTAATTTTCGTTCGCGATCGTATCGATTCCTTGATCCGCAGCCTCGAATGATATATTTTATGCGAAGACAATTCGAAAATCATCGAGACAACGAGCGACGACCCACTCGTGTAATGTTCGAAGCGGCGGTGCGCATATTGAAGATTTGATGTTTAGCTAGGAATAAATAGACTGCAGTGAGGCGACGAAATTTCTGAAATATGTATGAAAAAAAAATTAGAAATAAATCTTAGGTCGAAAATAAAATTCGCGAGGTGATGCTACATAAAATTTGACCGTCGTACAAATCGCCTCAAGTCTGCGCCAGAAGGTTAAAACTACAAAACTACAAATATACCTATGCGAAAAAAATGCCATGATGATTGATGGCTCATCAGCGGCAAGACAAAACGCAGGGGAAGACCCGCTTCGAAATGGACCAAGATATTGAAAATCGTTTCCGATATTCAATATCGTCTCAGACATCTTCGAACTTCCACGAAAACGTCAAAACAACCAGTCTACGTCAGAGGATCCACAACGTTCTAGGCGCAAAAACAAATTTCTTCTGACGAAAGCTTCTAATTCTGATTTTAGACATTAAATTAACGCCCTCGTATTCGGGAATTTTTTCCAACGAAATGGAAGTTTTATTTTGATGAATCGTACACGAAAAATAAATTAAGCTAAATAAAAATAAACTACAATGTGTTTAAATTCGTTCAGAATAGTCGGTGAGTCATGTTAAATGAGCAAACATACGACTTTCTTCAATCCAGTGAATCATAATGGGAATCAAAAACTCCTTATGTAACTTTCTACAACTTTTGATGGGTTCGAAAACGTAAATAACTGTTGTCGAAGCAGAAAAATGATTAGAGGGATTGTTCTATGAGCGACAACTCACCGACGACACATCAAACGTCACGTTCGTCTTTTGCAATGACAAGTTTTCTTGGCAATTCTCTATGTTAACGTATTTTATATAGTAAAAGATACGACGTATAAAATATATAAACATATGTGTACGTTTGTCACATAGTCTGGTTTGAATCCAAAGAGACGACGACACGTTTCGGACGGTTCTCCACTATGTCACGTACGAGCGCGAAATATTCGAAAAATTCAATTTTCTATCGACAAATTTGAATGAAAAGAAACATAAATAGAATTGGAAATAATCAATTTCGCGCAAGACCGAATCTCGCACAAGATCATCGATATGTTATAACTCGGAGCGGGCAACGAGAGAAAAAAATCATCCTATGACGTCTTCGTAATGCAATTTTAAAAGCATTCGTGCTGTACGTGAGCGTAGTTCATTTTTTCCTATAAATAAAAAATGTAATAACTCTATTAGAGCATCATGTAAACAACGTCCGCAGTTCTTTGCACCGTAATCAAAACCGTAAAACCGCGAGACTTTACGAGCTAATTTTTATAATAGAATAAAAGAGCGCCGGATTAACAATTTATTTTCGAATTTAAAATACGTCGAAATAACACAATACAACGAAAACCTCCGTATCGAAAATTCCACACATCGATCCACGTCGAAAGCTCCCGACAACACGGATCCCCCGGTACCCTAAGGCTAGGGGCGCACTTGCGATTTTGTCGCGCGCGATCGTCTAGTCGCAAAAATGGAACGCATTGATTCGAGTCGAAGTGCGCACATTAGTCTAAGCGCCCACAGGCGATTAAGTCGCGAGGGATCGAAAATGGAACACATTTGAAATGTGCGCATTTCAACCCAAAACAATGTGTTCCATTTTCGATCGCGCGCGACAAAATCGCAAGTGCGCGCCTATCCTGAGCGACCCTCCGACCGAGCTTGACCACACACATTCCCCGGCCAGATACGAAGCAGACGAGCGAGTGTTGCAGTGTCAACGCACTGCACGTCCGCGCGTGCATCTCGCGTGCGCGACGAGCTGTCGGCCTTACGTCAGCGGTCGTCAATACGCCGGCCGGCCGGTGCTGGGCGCAGTGGGAACGCGATGGCTTTTTGGCAAGCCAACGCAGCGGATGACACAGATAAATAACATTTAGGAAGAAGGAAAAAAACGGAGCAAAAATGTGGGACGCGCACCGGCCAACGCGCACCCCGCGCCCGACGGTTAGGTCAAGCCGCACCACGCCAGCGACTAGACTACAACTTCGCGGGTGTAGTACTACAGCGTCTAGACTGCGATATCGGAAAAGTCTAGACTGGACTGTGTTATGTGAAAGGTGATGATATGTATATATATATATATATACAAGTCGAACTAGGTATTTTGTATGCTATTCAGGAAGCAGGACCTTCGCGATTGTTTATATGTAAATTCGTGTTGTTGGTACTCAATTTTCATAAAGTGGGGTGTAAAAAAGGTGAAAATCGAAAAAATGCAATGTCGCACTATGAATAACCGATGTAATGTTCGAAACGTGAATGAAAGGGTCTTTACGAAATGAAACGGTCAGCCGTTGACATGTCATCGACATTGTGATTGATCGTCGCCTGGGCTTATCGACTATTGCAATTGAAGGACGTATAGTTATGAACGATGACATGTCATTCCGCTCGAGCGACGAGATTCGTTCGGAAGCACGAAAACGTGTCGCGAAGAATAATTTCCTGACGGGGAAATCGTCGCGATTTGCTAGGCTTTCTATGCATGAAATTAACTGTGACACGCGAACGATCACCATCCGAGTAATAAATTACACTAATCATCGAAACACTCGCTCGATTTTCCATATCAATTTTACAAGTCGTAAACATTCATCGCGAGTTTTCCACGCGCGTTCCTCCGCGGCGGTGGACTTTTCCCCGACATTTTCTTATCGCTTCATTCCGAAAAAAAAATGTGGACCGCCCAAAATAAACATGTTTGTCTCGACGATAATTCTATTTTGATTGCACGCACGTGCAGCGGTCAAGTCGAACGTATTTTTTTTCTTTCCGGCGCACACGGTCGACTCGCTTTCATTGCGCGAAAAGCGCATTAATTAGTCGATATTACGAAACAGCTTGACACGGAGCTGCCGCCGCCAAAAAAACCGACTCGAAATTAAAATAATAAAGAAAAAACGTGTATATAAAAAGAGGAGCGAGATGCGAAAAGTCGTGCTTTACGAGCGACAAAACGAACGCGTAAAAATGTCGCTTTCCGTTAAGCTTAATTTATACGAGACGATGTTCGCGTGAAAAAATGCGAAAAGTGAAAGAGCTACCCTCCCGAATTTGAAATGGACTAATTAAATAACGGTGCCGAAGGAAATTTCCCGTGCAATATTTTATTCTTATAAATATCAAAAGATGTTCAATTAACTTAAAATTGTATTATTTTCGGAAATTCGTGATAGTTTTATAAAATGAATAAAAAACGCTAAATATAAAAAATTATGAAATTGAATAAAAAAAACCCCAACAATTTAAATGTCTAAATTTTTAATATACATTAATTCATATGCTGAATTACAGATAGCACTATCCACTGAACATACCAGTTCTAGTCCATTTTATCTACCTCTATTTCTTGGACACATTTCGCAAAATTAACTAAACACCTACACACAAGTCGCAAATAAAAGGATTATTAAAACGCTTGGAGCGCTTTTGAAGAAATGTTGTTTACACACAACAAAAGCTAAGAAGCACTCTGTGCGCTGCATTTTCGCCACGAATACTCTGTGACTAAGTTTCATAACGATACGTATGTAATATGTGAATAATATTTAGTTTGATTCACCGAATAGAAATAATACGGGGCGAAAATATACACCACCCACATGTCGATGGACGCTAACACCTATACCGTACACTACACAGTGTTATGTACAAAATGCCAACGATGGGCGCGAAACTCTCCAAATATTTGCCAACTCGGATTTGGATCTGGATTTACACGTCTCCGGGGCTCGGGGCTGACGAGACCCGTCAAAAGAACCAAGAAATCGCCGTGACGGACTAACTGACGCCTTCCAGATGGCCGTCGTCTTCTTCGTCTTGGGTCAAAACAAAATTAAGATGCGAACGAAAAAAAAATAAGACATCAATAGAGCTTTCCCCCCCCTCGATCGCGTTCCGATGCAGAATTCCGCAGACGCGACTCAGAACATCCACGGAAAACTGTGACAGAGGAAATAACCGTAAAAAGGGGAACAATAGGTCGACCTGAATAGTTTTAAAGGAAGTGGACTTCAAAAATCAGTATGAAGGTCAAAATCTAATTTGGGTCACTATGACACACCAACGCGTTATTACCTATGTTTAGCTTTTGGCAATGCGCTTGATGTAGGCGATTATCTGTACGATTGTGTATCTTGAAATATCTTGAAAAAATTGCGTATGTATTGACATACATATACAAATGTGCAATTTTTTTCGCGTTGGATCGTCTCGCGGCAGAGGTCCAAAATATGACAAATTATTGATGATCCGACGCGACGCCGAAGAACCGACCACTCAGTTGTGTCCACAATGTTGACGATACGAAATTAAGTAACGAACGAAACGATCGTTACGTTCGTTTTCGAAAATTATGCGCGAAAAACTCGTACGAGTTTGGGTTAAAAACACAAGACGATATAAAAGAGCAAGAGTAAACAGATGTGACCGAATGAACGGATGAGTTCCTGGACATTCCCGAATGAAAATAAATAAGTGAAAATAAAGGAAATAAGGCCAAACGACATGTGCTCGAGAGTCGTAAAAATAATTGCTGCGTGTCGAGCGAATGCACCCGATGCAGATATGTCCTGAAATAATGTGACACTAAGATAACTATATAATGGTTGCATTAATCGGAAATTCCTATCATTCCATATAACTAGAACGAAAGCATTTTTTTGTCCTAGAAAACTATTTATATTTTAATATAGTGAACATAAAACATTTAAAACTATTCAAAATATAAAGATCGAATGAGAATTGAGAAAATATTAACGTTACGAAGTATATACGCGATATCCTTCACGATTCGTCACGACTGAGTTACCGTCTCCGCGGGGAGCGAGCAAAAAGCACTCTCCTCGTGGAAATTTCGAGTTTTTCCGGATTTAAAAACGAAAAACATGCAAACGACCGACACAAAAACCACGAAAGAGACATTAAGTGAGACAGGAGCCGACCGAAAACTGTTTTCGAGGCGCGTTCGCGCATGAAACAGGACGAAATAAAGCCGAAAAGAATAAATAAGCGAGCAGACAAGGCGCATAAATATGACAAGACGGCCGGCTAACCAAGGCAATTACGAAACAGAATTTTCATTATAGGATAAAATGGCATTTCTCCGATCCGAGCCGGTTCGGAATGTTCGCTTTTCTCGAACGTGCGTGTTATATTTTTAAAACCGGGCGACAACATTTGTATGAATGGGCACGGGAGCGTGTCCGAAAAATCGTAAAACGAATATTATATGCATTACTTCATTTGTGCATCCGCTCGACGCTGAAAACACGATTTATTCAAACGAAATTAACTTTTTTGAACGGCCCGACGATTCCAAAGGATCACGTGATAACATTAACGACCATACTCAGTACTAGGTGAGCGATAAATAGCCAAGTTGATTCTTTTGTAGGCGTTCAAAACGCATTCCATGGATAGGTCCGAAGCGGCCAAACGAGACTTGGAGTCGACCTTATTGTCCCGAGAGCAGTTTTAGGTTTTGAGAAGGTGATTTGGCAAGCTGCAAGGAACGGACACGACTTGTTTATTCTATGTCCGACCGCCCGATACTATGTTGCAGTCGGACAATACAATTCTGACCGATCGACGACCCGACAGATCGAAACACTCATCCTTAAGAAGAGGGATAAAAAGCGAGCGAACCACCCCAGGGCATCTAGCACAATTGCACGCTTGATTTATGCCAGCTCGTAAAAGCTGGAGCGCAAATCAAAGGATTACGGTGACGACGCGAATAAAATGTATCTAGCCGAGAGGGGCTGCTCCATAAATAATAAACTCGAAAATAAAACGCATGAGGAATAGGAAAGTGTGTCACGTATGTGGTGGAGACGTGGATTTTCAACGAAAACACACGGTATGTTCGTTCGGTCCACGTTGGCAACCCGTCACGGCTAATTAGTCAACGGGCCTCGGGGGAAAAAAATCGGAATTTTCCTGGACCTTACGGTTCCGTTTCGATTGTTCTATTTCGAACGGAATCACACAATGCTTATGTTAATTTGAATCATTCCGGTGAAAAAGTGAAACTAGTCCAGCGATGTCGCCACACGCGGAACAATCGTTTGTTTTACTGTCTTGCGACGGTGAAGCAGTTATAAAACGTTTTTCGGGAAAATTGCCGAAAAGCACGACCGTTCTTTAATATTTCAAAGCACGCTATATAAATACGTTATACGTACATGACAGACGCTTTCATGATAAAATATATCAATGTTATGCGAAATGCGACATGTCTTATCTAATTAAAAAGAAAATTTAGATAAACGGTTATGTGGCTGTGAAAAATTGCTGTTTAACAAGCACTTTCAACGCTTTGATGTTTAGGGAACATTTTCGCCGCGGTTGAATGATCGGTGATTTGCATAACTTCGAATAAAACGACTTTAATATATTCAATATGACAAGCTATAATTTAACAAGACTACCATTCATCACGAGAACGTATGATATAGTTAAATACTCATCAAATAAAATATCTCAACTATATATTGAAAATTCACAATCGAAATGAACAGAGTAATTTTATCGACCGCGCCCGTTTCTCATCTTGACAACAAAATCCTAGCTAAAATAATGTTTTGACAATAAAGTACGACAGAAATTTATGAATTCCCAAAGTAAAATCATTAGTTATGTAAATTAGACCCAAATTCTATTCAAACAAAGATAAGAAATCATCATTTCAACAAACAACGTCCCAGAAAACGCTCGGAACGACTTCCGAACTCATAAAAAAAACCCATCAACCCCCGTCCGAAATTCGGGCTAAGTGTATCCACGCACAACACGGAAACGCTTTTAAAAATTTTCGCGGAAGACGCGGCACAATTAAAAGCATCGAGGGCGAACAATGTGCTAAATCGTCCGCGAGTCTGAACCGTCGTCCATTAATCTGAACGCCCGAGCCGGACTATAATAAATGTTCCGCAGTATGTGTATGTATGTGCACGGCGGATCAGAGCCGGCCTCTCCTCGAGCATTGGAGATCGCAGAATGTTGGAGAAGACGAAGAGTCGTCGATGGGAGAGAAAAAAATTGAACTTACCGTGGCCGAAAAATAGGTAACCCACTTTAAACGGCCGCGTCTAATTCTGTTCTAGGCGTTAACGCCGTCAACATAATCTAGATGAGTAAATACGAAAAAACGTTTATACGTATCGAAAAAAAAATGTATTTTGATAGCATGATGGATGCGGACGATGAGAGTGTGTCGCCGTGAAAAAAATCGAAATTCGTCAAACGTCCGAAAGAACGAGCGCGATTCCTGGAACGGATCGTCTCGATTTGTGAGCGTTCCGAAATGTTATGAAATCCGCTTCTGAAAAGATTTACAGGTCGAGGGTTAACACGACAACCGCAGTTTCTGGATTTATTGACGCAACACCAAACAAACGTCCAACCGATTAATCCGCCCGTTCGAATAGCAAATTTCAAAAACAACTCACTCACCGAAAAGACCCATCGTTCACATTCTACGACAGGCGCCATATCCGAGCCATTACACAACGTATCGACTTCTCGTCTTGTCGCCGCTCGTTCCTTTTGCAATGATAAATATGGACTAGCAGAAGTTGGCGGGGTTGACCAGAAGGGGGTTGGCCGATGGACGGGCGTGTGCGCTTCTCACCTCATTGGCGCATACCCGACATTATCTTGTCTAAGACCGCCACGCTAATTTAATCCCGGCAAAGCTTACTTTGGCTTTCTGCGTCCATTTAAATCGCATATATATAGATTACGGGATCAGCGCGAGGTGCACTGAACTGCAAGTGCACGCCGCTTTCGCGAGAGATGCAAATGTGCACGACCCGAGGCATGATGGTTCAATGGAGACGACGCGTGTGATGATGGACTCCTTCCGAGTGCGATGATCCTCGGTTTAATATTAGACTGATTTTCGAAATTTGTAATTCAAAAAATAATTTGTTATCTCTATTAAAAAAAAATGTACGGAAATCCCCCCCATATAACTTCATTTTTTCAAATGCGTTCGAAAAATCAATAAACTCGTAAAAATATCAAAAATAAAAATATTTCATTTATTGATTTCCTAATTTCCCCCTATAACGTCGAAACTATCTTGACGTTATAGGAGGGATTACTGTATTAGTACACGAAACCTATTTATATTTATGTTTTTTTTATCGATGAAAAATTTCATTAATGCGCGTATAAAAATTCAATGGCAATGACAAATGTTTATTATCATAATTTAGATTCGAATCTAATCTGAACTGCAATATTGATAAATAAAACTTTCAAATTGTTAGATTCATCTAACTAAATAAACACATGACGAAATTTTAAAAATCAATAATAGATAATCGAGTTAATCAAATGATAACTGAGCCATTAATACTTTTCAATACCGAATTTATGATTATCAACTTTACATATTTTAATTTATTTAAGTGTTGAAAACTAATTGCATTTTCAAAATGCATAGACAGGTCTGTAATTAAACGTCTGGATCAAAGTTGACGAGCGCTCTTTTATGGCATGAAAAGTCAACATTTGCGTCAATGGATATTAAAAATGCGCAAGAATAACAGGTACAGGTCGAGGTAAGGACACGATGATAAATTTTAAATTTAAGCTGGAAAATATCACAGCAATACATATTTATATTCTACAGACCATTATAAGGATGATATTTAGACATCGAACACGACAATTCACCGGCAGTTAGTGACTCTTGATATTCACGACTGAGTAGCATAAACGTTGACAGTTGTTATTGAATTTCAATTCAAACGATCGACAAATGTGATGTTCTTATCTTATCATTTATACGATAGTTATCTAAATGTAAAAAGTCTAAATGTGCGTTTGTCACTGGATTTACGATTATTATAAAATATCAGGAACATTCGCGTGGACGTATTTTTATTGCATAGGACATATTAATAATCGATCTAAAAAGTTATTTGCGTGCAATTTTATTTACATGAATGACGTTGATAGTGACCTCGAAACTAGAAAAGTTATTTCAGATATTTTCCAATATTCAATGATTTTTGTGACTAAAGGAATAAAATTGAAAAAAGGTTGAATAACAACATGTATTTCGTAATACATTCATAAATAATAATAAAAAAAACATATGGAAAATGATAACCCATATAAGGGATAGATTTCATATCATTAATAGACTTTCACTTTGATTTATATAACATTACAATCATTTAGTGCCATATTTTAACTAATCATTTGTATCGTAGAATATTTAATGATACCGCATCAGAAATGTTCACAAAACACGATATGAAAAAATATTCGATAGCTAACCACACCTCTAAACGCTCCTAAAGTCATCGAATTGATATCACCGAAGACATTAAAATCAAATTAGCACATTACCAACAATAATAATATTTAAGCAAAAATCGAAGCAAACAGTGGGCATGATGATTCCAGAACTTGAAAACCATCGTCTAGTTTTCCGTGCCAACTGTTAGTAGGCGGATACCTCAATAATTACGCTACTATTCCTACCGAACGGGATGAAAAATAAAAAAGCTAAAATGACAAACAACTGTTACGACTAGCGACATTTTATTTCTGTTCCAGCGGAGAACGCACCGCTCGACACTTACGAAAGATCAATGAAAATTCTGGGCGTCGGTCTCGTATGATTTACTCCAAATTGAAAAATCCGAGACTTCGATACGCCTCCAACGTATAATAATAAAATTCGGAGAATTTTAAAAAGTGCACGTCAACGTAGAACGGTGCATCTTGCCCGGAGGAAGTCGACGTCTTCAAAATAAATAACGAACGAGACGGATGGCCGTTGAGTAATTCGAATTCGGCGAAAACTGCCTCCTAAATATAGGAAAATTTCGCGCGAGATGCATTAGAAAGGTGCAATTCGTAGAAAACGCTATAATCGCCGGTATCGAAATGCTGTCGGTAATGATTCGAAATGTCTAACCATATCTGGATGGTCGTTGTGCGACCTCGTTTCCGAAAAGAGCCGTTTCGTCAATTGCAAATTGTACGATACGATCGGCCGTCCGTGAAGATTGTGTAAAACTTGGACACGCAGGACTTTTTTTTCGCTGGCGCCTAAAGCATGCGGAATGAAAAAAATATGTGTAATTTCTTGGCATATTTATGCGCGGCCGGCTAGTAACTTTTATTTTTTTATTATTTTTCAGACAATATTAGAGGATTTTTTTGTACGGTGACACGTTATGCAACAAACACAACGGACATTATACACGTAAATCGCTAAACAGTCCGAATCTTTTCATCACTCTCGAGGGGGGGCTAAAACGTTCATGAATATGCCCGACCTTCGCCAAGATGAAAACAAAAGTCCGTGATGCCAAAATTTGATGGATTCTACAATGACGGCTACGGGTTTATTTTTGAAAAAAAAAAAAAATCAATCTTACAACTATAGTAATTTTCATATAAAATTTTCTTAATTTGTTGTTAAATGAAATCAAACATTTTTAATCTAAATATATACACTAAAAAATAATTTAAAAATGTACGAAGAACAATCGTATGCAAAATCCTAAAGGTTAAAAGCGAAAAAAAAACTTGGATCTTTGGCGATTAGGAAAAAACACGATCAACTGTGTTATATAGGGTAAACTTTCCACAGCTACTGTACATCGATCGTGCATTATAGGACTAGGAAACTGTGTTAAATAAAAAAATAGATTTTATTAATGTTTTTATTGTGTTTTATAATACATGTTATGTTAATGTGAAAATACATAATCACACAACAATTTTCAAATGCAATTTAATCGATATGAGTTTGATAAATAAACACACACACACACACACAAACAAGCAAAACCACGAAGGAGAATTCGAGGAATGATCTTACAAATTTCTTGGTCATTTCACGTAGTTAAATGGATATGAAATAAACTGAGATAAAACGAGTTACCGATTAATAAATAAAAAAGCAGAAGAAAAGTATGCATACTAACAACGGCAATATCCCAGGGAAAACGCTTGGAAAAAATTGATGATGCAAGAAAGTTGCCACGAAAAACAAATATTTAAAAATTATATGGAAATTTATGGAATGAACAAAATCTAAATAATACTCAATGCTGACTTCCTATCATTATCAAAACCGAAATACCCAAAATATGAAACATCGCATCAACAACGACATGATGCAACGTTATTGTTAATGACAGTCTCGAAAATCAAACGCGAAAAACCAAGAAAATTTCAAACGACGGAAAAAAAGGAAAATTATGACCATACAACAGCGATATCATGCACACAACGCCACAGAACACTTCGACAACCCAAACTTTCGTAGTTATGTTATCGGTGCATACCAAAACAAAAGGAGAACAAAATTTCTGAACCCAACATACACTTCGGTCATTTTATCTCTTTCCAAACAAATATATCAGAACTTCGATCGTCGAATATGAGAAACTCAATGGAAAAACAACAATCGAAGTTCGAAAAGGAAAGCTCTAGAAGCTTGGAAGTACCGATGCACTAAAAGAGGTACTCTCTTAAGAAGTTTCAGAACATCAAACATTTCAATAACATACCGTCGTACAATTTCATCTCACAGATGTTCCAAATCGTCATTTATCGCATATTAAACGTTCAACATGAAAACAGTGAACGAAGATCAACAAAACAATCGTCGAAGAGATGTTGACTTTCTAAACGGACGGAAAACTACGAAAGCTTCGGGAGAGCGCAGCCCTCGTCCGCTTTCCAAAACGGAAAGGCGCAACAGAAGGAAGAAGAGAAGTGCAGCCACAAAGCACACGCACAAGCGCACACACGAAAAAAGAGAACCGACCGTCGCAGTGCTTGCAGCGCTTCGGCTCCGGCTCGCCTTGCCTGTCGCGCACGGGCATGTTGCGCGTGGCGGCGTGTCAGCGTGTACGCCGTGCGGCGCGCGCGCGTGGCGCGCTCGCGCCAAGCGCGCCACGCGCACACCGCATCGGCGCCGCGCGCGCGAACCACTGCCCGCCCCGCCGGCTATTCGCGGACGCGTGACTCAGCGGGGAGGCGGAGGCGCTGCGTCGCTGCGTCGCCGGGACGCCGACGCCGGCCCGACTGCGCACCATGCCTCGCGGAAGCGGTGTGCGCGCCGGAGCTTTCGCCTGCGCCCGCGCACGCCGGCTCAGCGCGGGTGACATCTCGCGCCGGAACGCGGCTGTCACAGACGGTGAAGGGGTGATTGCGAGTTGGGTTTGTGAGGGGGAGCTGTGAGTCGGTTCAGTAGCGGGACTAGGGTGAGTTGGTTTTTCGAGGGAAGGGTCGATCGATTTGCAGGGGATGGTTGGGTTTGGTTTCATAGGGGGAAGCTGTGAGTTGGTTTTCCGGGGAAAATGTGGATTGATTTCCAGGGGATAGTTGTGGTTTGGTTTTAATAGGAAGAAAATATGAAATGGCTTTCAGGGAGAAGCTGTGAGTTGGTTTCATATAGGGAAACTGTGAGTTGGTTTCATAGGAGGAAGTTACAAGTTGGTTTTCAGGGAGAAACTGTGAGTTGGTTTCATATGGAGAAATTGTGAGTTGGTTTCATAGGGGGGAATTGGGAGTTGGTTTCGTAGAGGGAAGCTGTAAGTTGGGTTCATAGGGGGAAATTATGAGTTGTTTTTCCTAGGAAAACGAGAATTGATTTCCAGGAGATAATTGTGGTTTGGTTTTAATAGGAGGAAAATATGAGATGGCTTTCAGGGAGGAGCTGTGAGTTGGTTTCGTAGGGGGACACTTATGAGTTGGTTTTCCGAAGGAAGGGTGAATTCATTTCCAGGGGATAATTGGGATATGGTTTCATAGGGGGGGAATTGGGAGTTGGTTTCGTAGAAGGAAGCTGTGAGTTGGGTTCATAGGGGGAAATTATGAGTTGGTTTTCTGGGGAAAAACGAGAATTGATTTCCAGGGGATAGTTGTGGTTTGGTTTTAATATGGGGAAAATATGAGTTGGTTTTCAGGGAGAAACTGTGAGTTGGTTTTCCGCGGAAAATGTGAATTGATTTCCGGGGGATAGGATAATTGTGGTTTGGTTTTATAAGGGGAAAATATGATTTGGCTTTCAGGGAGAAGCTGTGAGTGGGTTTTGAAGGGGGACAATTGTGAGTGGGTTTTGAAGGGGGACAATTGTGAGTTGGTTTCCCGAGGGAAATGAGAATGGATTTCCAGGGGATAATTGTGATTTGGTTTCATATGAGGAAATGTGAGTTGTTTTCATAGAGGGAAGTTATAAGTTAGTTTTCGGGGAGAAACTGTGAGTAGGTTTCCAAGGGATAGCTGTGGTTTAGTTTTATAGGGGAAAATATGAGTTGGCTTTCAGGGAGAAGCTGTGAGTTAGTTTTGCGGGAGACAATTGTGATTTGATTTCACAGGGGGAAATAGTGAGTTGATTTTCCAAGGAAAATGTGAATTGATTTCCAGGGGATAATTGTGGTTTGGTTTTATAGGAGGATATTGTAAGTTAGTTTCATAGAGGGACAATTGTAAATTGATTTTCCGGGAAAATGTAAATTTATTTCCAGGGGATAATTGTGAATTGGTTTCATAAGGAGAAATTGTGAGTTTGGTGTCAAGGGGAAATTGAAAGTTAATTTTTAAGGGAAAGTTGTAGGTTGGTTTTCCAGAGGAAATTGTGAATTCATTTTCCGGGGAAAATGTGAGATAATTTCCAGGGGATAGTTGTGAGTCGATTTTTAGGGGAAAATTAAATATTGAAGTAAATTTTCAGGAGATGATTGTAAGCCAATTTTTAGGGGAAATTTGTGAGGTGATATTCAGAAAGAAATTATAATTAATTATTAGCGGATTTTTGGGGGAAAATTATGATCTGTTTTCCATAGGAAAATTTTCCATTTATTTTCAAGGGATAGTTATGTGTTCATTTTTAACAGAGAATATTGATATGATTTTCAATGGAAAAACGAATGAAAATAGGTGTTGTTTCGAAATTGTTTTATACCTTTCTGAATCGAAAGCGGTAGAAAAATTAAATTAAATTTATATACACAGAAAACTCACAATCAGACGAATTTCCTTTTGAATAGAAATTCAAGAAACGATTTATAAGAAAAAAACCTTAGCGAATATATAATACAAGTATCAATTCAATTTTCATCTAATTGTAAGTAAAAAATCTTTTTACAACTGCGAATTTCCACTTTCTAAATAACCTACACGATCAAATAGCATATACAATCTTAATGAACGTCATAAATTTATAAAAAATAAAAAATATTAATCTAAATTGAGATAATTTTTTTTAAGCATTAGGTAACCACTTTTCAGTGATTTTCATGGGAATTGTTGACTGAACTGGTAAACAAAACCATAGTGAAAGGATAGATCAAGAAAAATAACTTATTCAAATGTATAGAATAAGAAAAATATTTAATTAAAAAAATATATTCAAGAAGATAAAAAAAGTTTCTTTAATATTTATAGTTATATAAACATTCTTTAAATACAAGCAATACTTCTATCCAGTCTATTTGAATATTTATCTCCATGTTTAAAATAAAAATGTCAGAAACAAACACTAAAATTAATTCAAAAGAAATATATAGAGACTGGCTTCTTTCGAATTTATTTAATTTGTGTAATTCATTCAGACGAAATCTTATATAACAAAATAAAATCACAAAAACACAAATATGTGCATTATATGTATACTAAAAAACATTAAATACACATTAAGGAGGAATGTTTAAGATTTGTCTGCAACTTAGGATCTGGCATTGCGCCTTCAAATTCAATTTCAAGTATTTTTGTTTCAAAATCATTTTAAAACAGTCATAATTTAGTTAAATGTCCAATTATTTCATTCAGTTGCGAAAAAGTTTCTGGTTCCCCGTGTCAACCGCACAGTCAAACATAGTTGATTTATTGTGTGCATAATCGAATTTATTGAGATACTAAAATATCAAGACATAACTACACTTCATATATAATTTTTTTTAACAAATACATGACATCAAAAGAAAGAAAGGTCAGATACATAAATGGAATCGTTTGAAAAGTAATTAAATTATTATCGATCTGTTTTTTTCAACTGTTAACCTTAAGCTGACGACCTGTAATCGTAACGTCCCGACGGTTTGTTTACAATGTACTATGTTCGAGTGCATATCGTACACAACACAAAATACACAGTCAACTGATTTTTAGTTATGTTCAAAGTTGACATTTGCATACGCCTAAAATAAACCGTCACTCTACAGGTTTAACAATTTTAAGATGTATTCTAAAATTATCGAGTTACTCACATTTTAGTCCGGACTGCGAATGAATTCCTTTCGGTATTACTGTGGCATTATTCACATCATCATAATAGAACCGCTGAAATGAATAAACAATATATTATTATTATGTGAAACGGTAGCATATAAAATTTTTATATGTCTCATTTTGAAATAAAGGGAAATCGATTGCACAAATTTTATAAAGAACTATCAAACGATGTTTATAAATAAAACGAGGAAAACTGCAGTCTAAATTCGAATTCTAACTGATAAATGAAAACTCATACCGTATTTTTATGTAAGTGATGTTATATTTATTAATTTGAGTCGAATTTCTAAAAATTCAAATGAACCCTGTCAAATTCTTTAGAGATCAAATGAGGGGTTCGGCAGAAAATAAGGCTAAGCGACGTCTGTCACTTTCGGAGATATTAAGAAAAACAGTTTACATGCATTTAGATGCAAATATGACTAGGAGTAACCTGACATAGTACTGTCATCTTTCGAGAAATGTGGAATTATTTATTAATTTTCGTAGTAACATTACTAATTTTTGTAGTAAATAAAAGAAAGTCAATTTTGTAATTTTGGCGTTTAGCCTTATTTTCTGCCGAACCCCTCAAATATTGTGCAAACGTATCGATTCCGATACAACTATTAAAAGACACAATCGTGTCGAATATAACTTTTTTCAGGTCAATTGCGCAATTTCCATGAACCTCACCACTAAACCGTCCAGAAATAGTACAAAATGTCAACAAACCAACGCATATTCGCCGATCGAGTGACAGATTGGGAATTCACAGGATCGCAATACCGTGACGTTCGACAGCTTCCCGAAAGCTTGGAACGCAGCGAATGAATGAAACCCCCCTGAACTAGAGGAGGCCTGCGTCGAGAGCGCGCGCCCCCCGAGGCAGGGGGGCGCGTCGCACCACAGAGGGCGGGGGCGGAGCCGCGCATACTCACATTTGAGAGCTTTCACGCCTGCGTGGGGGCCTCGGGGGAGGCGGGGCGCGGGGCCGGGGCTCGGTCGGGGGTCGGGGGGCGCTCGGAGGGCGCAGCCCCCAAAACAAACGAGCTCGAAGAGTAGGGCCGAGCGCCCGATACCCAGCAAGGCTGCCAACCGTCGGTACACTGACGGCAGCGCAACGCATTTGCCGGCCATATACTCGCCGTTGACATATGATCGGGTTTTTGAACGGGGTTGATGTTTGCAGTGGAGTTTTTCGTTTTTTTCAGACGATTTGTTGTTGTTGAGGGTTGAAAACTGTTTTGGGACGGTTTTTTTTTGTACCAACGATGATGAGTTGTACGTGTAAAAATAAAAAATAAATTATTTATTTAGCGTTTTATTTGAGAGTTTCAAACGTTTTGTACAATTTGAGATCTTAGTATCAAATATTCATTACGTCAAAAACGATTCAAAAAGTGGATTTGGTCAAAATGGTTTTTGAATTGAATTTTATATAAATGTATAGCTCAATTTTTGTTGAAATTTTAATTTGTAAACTGATTTTTCAAATAACTAAAAAATCGTGAGCGACTTTACAAGTATTTTTTAGGATTACAAAAACTTAAAATTATCTTTTTAACGAGTAGTTAAACAATAATAAAGTTATGCTGCAAATATGTCTTCGGTCGGATCTACTTTTGCTTTTTTGGCAGGAGATGCATCGTCTTCGTTATCGAGGTTTTTCGGTTCTTCGTTTTCCTCTTCGTTTTCTTCTTTTTCTTCAGGCTGTTCATCTACGTTTTCAATATTGCCATTTTCTACTACAGTAGAACTCTATATGAAACAATGAAAAAAGTGAAAAAAGATTGTAAATCGAATCAAAGAGATTGTGACAGAGAAATATTATAATTGCCTCTGGTTCTTTCTCTTCTTGCTCTTTTTCCTGAGCATCTCGCGCTTGAGCTTCGGCAAGTTCCGCTTCTAGTTCAGCTATCGCTCTTTCGATACGATAGTTGTGAGACACTAACTGTACCCATTCTTGTTCCAACCCTCTCAGTTTGGATCCCATCGCGGTTTGAACAGATTTTCTCTCCCAATTTATGGCTGCCGTTTCTTTCCTATACAAGTATAATTATAATAAGCACACTTACCTTAAAAGATTATGAAAAACAAACATCAGCATATATTTGTATATCCATACCTCACGGCAGATAATCGGGTCTGTGCTGTGGCAACCATTTTGCTTAAAATTTCTAAATAAGCTTTCCACGTTTCACAAGCATATTCTAATTGTAATTCTAAATTTATAACCCTAAAATTGTATACAAATAAGAATATAAAAAAATATTGTATTATATTTAGAAATAAGTAAATATAAAAATAATAAATACCTAGTAGCTTGGTGTTCTAATTGAGCAAGAGAATTATCTACTGCTTCAGACCATGCAGTTGGATCGTTGAGACGACCAGGCGGCGGTGGAGGTAATTCATATCTACGAGAAAAAATAAAATCTTTATATTTAATTTCAAATAAACTGAATATGTAAACACGAAAAACTCGATTAAACCTTTTCATAGATAAGGGTTCGGGAGGAAGACGGGCATTTAATCGTTCTAGTTCTCTCTTCAACATCGGGGTTTCAAAACTCGGGTTGGCCATGATGAGAGAAGACGAAGGTAGTTGTTCTAAGTAATTCTTGGTCGGTCTGTAACGTCTACATTCTTCTTCAACCATCGCCAGCGCCTGAAATCAAAAAATAAATCTGAATTTAACATAGCGTCATGTGATAAGAAAAAAGTTAGGTTAGTTAATTTGAATTCAAGTGTTCAACAAATTCACAGTGAATTCCATGTTTAACCAACATACCGCTTCTCTAACTCCAGTATCATCATATCCTTGGTCAATGTAAGGCAGTGCATCAACAATAACTTCACCCGCCATCGTAATAAACGACAAACGCCGACAACGAAAACTGACAGATCCAATAATGTTGCCACTCTAGAAAAATATGCACGAGTTGAGTTGTGGTGTGGCTAGCACCTAAAATATGGAAAATCAAAAGTTTGGATCCTAAACGTATTATATGTATAAATGACACTTTCGCATACGTTATATACCATCGTTCCCACTCACGATACTAGCGCATTCTAATGTTGGCATACACAGACACTAGCGCACAGTGATAGTGGCACACATCGACACTAGCGTACAATATATAATAAAAAAATTGTAGGATTATTCAACTATCATGATAGAATATACATGTCTATTTCTAGGCGCTAAAATTTCATGCACATTTTCAGAAACTTATTGAAATAACTATATATTCACTTTCACCATTTTCAATTTCACATGAAGTATTCATCATCATCATTGTCCACCTTTTTTTGAGCCCACTGCAGGACAAGGTCTCTCCATCAAATATTGGGGGTCTAGGCTATATATCTTATCCGAGAGCCAACTTCGTATTGAACATAAAGTAAAAATATTTTCATCGTCACTGCAGTCAAAATTATTAGTCATCAAAATAAGAAACAAATCATTAGTTGATATTCAAATTTTTCATTTAAAAATTCACTAGTCACTAATTTTATGAATATCATTAAAGAAAAGTTCAAATAAAAAATTTCGCTGATTGTGTGTTGGCGTCGGTGTGCGCTAGTGTCATGTGCATTTATGCCTTTTGCAAAAATGTTATTTACGCAAATATAATTATATAAAAATGGACGAAAATTATTATTTTTGAAACATCCAACCTCGTTCTATGTGTTCTAAAAATTTTTCATGAAAAATCGAATGTTTTAAGTGTTATATCATAAAATTTATCATAAAAGTTAGTTATTTAAAACCAAAAAAGTATGTATCTCGACCACAGCATATCTTTTATTTAATTAATTCCATTAAATTTACATAACGCAACATTTAAAAAAAAATCCGTTTTAATTTTATGTTGAACTTTTTATTGAAGATATGAAATCTGAATCATTTCTGTTAAAACCACTCAATTTATTACTCATACTATCAATTTATTAATTATCACTGTTATACAAAAATATGATACATACATATTTATGATGATTTTATTTTGAAAAATTGCTCAACCAAAATATTATATTTCAATCAATTAATTAATTAGCTAGATATCAGACGAAACAAAAATAATTTTCGTCATGAATTTTATAATTCAATAGTTACAATAAATACAATATAATATTTTCATCAAAAAGAAAACGAATAAAGTATATTTTTATTTAGCATAATGATGGAAAATATTATACGTAACGTGCCGAATTCGATACGTTTGGAATTTTTGGTGTCCCATGAAAGAATTTAACGTATCATCAATTATTGAACTAAAGATAAAATTCAAACCGGCAACATAAAATATTTAATGAGTTTGCTTTATGGAAATGGCTTATTAGAAATATATTTTGACAAAGTGTATAATTAGGCTGACCATACGTTCCGTTTATGCCGGTACTGTCCCGCTTTTGTCGTGTCTTACATTCGTCCCGTCGTTTTCGTAAAAAAATTTGTTTTGTCCCGTTTTGCCGGTTCATATATTATATTTAATTGTAAAATAAAAATTTTACTATGTTTTTTACTTTGTTTCACTTTCCATTTTTGAAGAAATGTACGCTTTAGAAATACATTATGAAATATTGTAATACTTTCCAAAAAAGTGAATAAAAAGCAAACAAAATATAATTTTTAATTGTGACATGTAATTTTGCTTTTAAAATAATCCGAATTTTTTTTGAGACAATTTGTTATTGATACAGCATTTATATAGTCATTTTACACGTTTTGTTTTAATATATAATATATTATGTTGTAACGTTCGAAAGAGTGAAATTTATTCGTTCAAGAACAAATCAACATTAGGTGAAATTAGGTTACAAATAAGTGAAATTATTTTCGAAGATTGGGTTTATTTTGTAGGGACAATATCAATCATCGTACAACGTCAGGTTAAGTTGGGTTACAAATTCGCGAAATTATTTCCGTAGTTTGGGTTTATTTGGCAGCGTCAATAATTAACGCAACCTTTAGAAATAATTTCGCATTTTCCTAACCCAGCTAAATTTTACTTATTTGTAACCTAACTATACCTAACGTTCATTTGCTTTTGACCTAACTTTTTGATCGGATCGTTTGATTTGCTTCACCTAACGTTGAAGAATGATCGTTGATGATTTGATAATATATTATATAATATTATAATGTATATTAACATAATACAATCATTCGAATGAGTCCATATTTTTTTCCAAAATGCATTAACCGTAGGTAATGATAACTTATGATTCAAAAATTATTAATGGGAAAAAAAATGATTATTGAAAATATACCTAAGTTATTTTTTTAAATCGAATTATTGCAAGGGTGAATTATCTGTATATTACTCGATTCTTTCTTTATTTGTTTATAGATTCCGTTAAAAATACGGTAAAGATGACAGTTAGCTTAATACAGTATTTAAATGGGTACAACTGAAACACATACATACAAATCGGGTAATTTATAGCGTCATCCTGCACCAAATTATATTAGAGATATCTAGATGTGTTTCCCTTCCACTTTCCTTTGAGAAAAACCGAACATGAGGGTTAGTTGGGCAAATGCCGCATTTCTGTCAGTAAAACTAAATGCATTTATTTAATGCTGCATGTCTCAGTCAGTCAAAAGTTTGAACGTATTTATTACTGCACGTATGGATGATTTAAGCTAAACGTATCTTATTAGATCGAAAATATTTTATTGGTGTCACTATATTGATACGGTGCGGGGTGATAGCATAGTGACTTCCATATGCGCCCACTTAAATCCTTTTTTTCCTGTCCAGTCTTTACTCGGTGTTTTGTAGTATTGGTGGATATCTTTCGACAATCAGCGAGCATCTCGAAGAGCTTACCACCTTGCTCATAGTAATAACAGAAACTGAAAACAACTGAAGTGATAGGATGTACACAGGGAGGAGAGAGGGAAAGAACGACCGCGTCCAACGACGCGCGTTCAGCATACATGTATACTGGTTACCGAACTTTGACGACCAATTGTAATTATTGTCGCAATCTATCGCAATGCCGGCAAATTATACTATATTTTGTATTGCGATCGATAGATAGGGCTCATAATCGGAACCATATTTTGGAATCGTCTCATTAACGAGAGATGTAATACTAATTTTTTTGGCTAAAAATACCAAATTTGAAACGATCGAGTAGATGTTACAAACAGAATCATACTCTAGCTTGGACCATCATCATTACGATTGATAGTTACCGTAACCTACCGCTGCACTACCAGCTGGCTTAAATACTGCCATCTTTACCAAAGAATACTATAATGTGCAATCTGTAAATATAAAAATGAATCGTGTTTTTTATGTCTGGCTATAACTCAAAAACTGCTTGACCGATTTGTATATTTATATTTTCCTTTGGTTTGCTTTAAGGGTTGGTTTATGAAAAAAAAATGATAGGAAAATTCCTAAACAAAAGCTAAAAAATGACGGTGCGCTTCGCAATAGTTGGGTTGTGTAGATGTATACAATCAGGGGCATTTTGTTTTCAACGTGTTTTTGAAATAAAAAATAATTAATTTAACAACAATGCAACAATTTGAATGCAATTGGTACACCGGTGTGTGCAGAATGCGTGTTCACAACGGAAACCGAAAAGCAGGAACGGTGTTAAATTACTCCTGATGTTCGAGGATTAATGATCTAATTCTTGGTTATAGGATTGAAGAAATGAAACACCGGTTCACACGACCATCGAATAATAAGTCTATTAAAAAGAATTACATTGTGACATATTTAGATGGCGCTGCATATGGATGCATTTGCGATCAACCTATTTTAACAAACGGGAACCAGGAACAAACAACGGGACAGCGGGCGCTATTTTAAGATAAAAAAATCCAGTATTTAAAGTCGAAGATTTGTCGTTTGCTGACAACAGATCTTATATATGCGAAAACGACGGAACGAACGCAAGACACGACAAAAACGGAACAGTCCCGGCGAAAACGGGACGTATGGTCAGCTCAGTTTCAGCGAGACCAACGAATAGCGATTGCAGACGACACGAAGTACACCAGATCGGCTAGTTTAAAACATCAAACAATCAATCATACCATCAAACCATCTCACACACCAAACTCAGATACATCCCCGCAAAAAAGCGTCCAAAAACCCCATATAAACAACCATGCACGTCACTGACAGCTTTTAGCGCCCAGCCCCCCCGCTCCGCGCGGCGCATGCGCCCCTATCCCCCCTCCTCCGCGCTCCGGTCAATATTGTGCGCGGCGCAGTGGCCGCGGCGCAGTGGTCGCGCGCGCACCACGTGCGCCACTCGCGAAGGGACGCGCGGCGCGGCGGGACGTGCGAACTACGCTGCTTCACAAGTAATTTACGTCGGCCACGAACCGCGGACGGGCGTCTGGTCGGTTGTCCTTTGGCGGTTGAGCGGCGGGGCACGGGGTCACAACCCCCGCGGGTGTGTTGCGAGTGCGTGTTGTGGTGGTTGGTGGTCGCGGTGTGTGCTGTTATGCTGTGTTTGTTTCGTGGAATGTCACGGGGATGGTTTTTCGTAATGGATTATTTTTTTAATGTTTGTGCATGTTTCGGGGGGCTGTGAGCGATTGGATGAGGATCGATTTCGATGTTTTATTTATTTTTTAAATTGGGGGATTAAAAAAAAATTCAAAATTTTTAATTGATGCAGCTTTTATGCTTCGAATTCTAATTTGTACAAATCAGATTCAACTTTTTAAACTTCAAATCAAACCTTTTAAAAATCAAATCCAACCATCAGAAAGTATTATTATGATCTTTGTCATAGTAATCAATGAAATACAATTTCTTCTTTAATTTGACTCTTATAATCTCGGTGATTTTGACGAATTCAAATACGTACATAATTATATTTTTCAATAAATCATTCTAAAAATAAATATGTATGTGATTTTTTTATAAATATATATATTTTTTAATATAATAATAAAAATAATTAAAAAATGAAGAAAAAAGATTTTCTACAGTTGAATTTAACTTGTAAAAGATTTGATTTGAAGTTTAAAAGTTGGATTAGATTTGTGCAATGCTGAATTTGCAATGTAAAAGCTGTGCACAAAATATTGTAACCATAATTTTTGTCAGTTTAATTTTGAAAGGTTGAATTTGATTAGTAAACGGCTGCATTTGTAGTGTTAAATTTGTACACAAAGTATTATAATCATGATTTTCTTGACGCGGTCTTGATGAATGATTAAATATCGAACTCGAGGATGTATGTGGCGTTGCCTCGCTCGAAAAGGGCAGTCGATCTCCTCGTTGGACTTATAAGGAAACTTGGAGTCGGAAAAAATCGCGATGAAAAAAAAATATCCCGAAAAAAGACGCCCGATCGTGCTCTAGACCGCGTCGAATGATCCGAATTCGAATTTTCAGGTTCACTCGGTCGATCTAAGGTTGTTACGGAATCATTGTTGTCCGCCGACCCGGAAAAGATGTGAAAAACACGCGGAAGCGTTCTGACAGTTTAGCGAAAGTATAGTAAAAAAAAAAAAATAAGAAAAATGGTGGACTTCGCGCGGTTGCCTGTTTGAACTCGACACCGTTCGCGCGGTTTTCGTCGAAGAAGATTCGTTCAATTTGCTGATGACGATGGAGACGGATTTGAGGATGGCGCTGATGAAAGTCACGCTCCTGTGTATATTAGGTGAGATTTTTTTTTGAGAATTTTTTGATGTTTTGGTATGTGGAATATTAATAAGAGTCGGATGTTGATCGTTGTTTGTGCAATGTTTAATGTTTATGGTGTTTTTGAATATGAGTGTTATTTTGTATTTAAATATTGTCGATTCCTTGATATGTGTGTTATTTTACGAACAATGTTCTAATATTATTGTGTTATCATTG
Organism: Hydropsyche betteni; assembly: GCA_028571205.2. Classification (NCBI taxonomy): domain Eukaryota; kingdom Metazoa; phylum Arthropoda; class Insecta; order Trichoptera; family Hydropsychidae; genus Hydropsyche; species Hydropsyche betteni. The sequence goes on along the minus strand of JAOXNN020000088.1, from coordinate 859,464 downwards.
TAAAATATACTATATAAATAATATATTATATAAAAAATATACTATGTAAATAATACTATATATCGTATTATTATAAAATCGTATTTTAAGTCTTGGGTTTTCGTCAGTAATCTCATAACGAAGTGGGAAAAATTTATATCAAAGCTTTTAAATTCTTTCAAATGATATAAGCTTTTTTTAAATAGTGATAATTGAAACTGGCTCGTTGTCAGTAAAAAACATAATTTTTTACAATTTATATGATTCAGAATATTTCGGAACTTACTTATTTAATGAACAATTGAAAATACACTCACGCACTTCTTTTTATAACAATACAACATCAAAGTATTATACAAATCTTTTATCAATCGTTATTGAAAAATCTTAACATTAAATGGTTTCGATAAAAGCATAAACTTAAAGGCATTTACATGCTTTTTCAATCTTTTATTATCTCACTATGATAAATATTAAGATTTACCGGTAGTAAAATCTGAGATTAGCAATCTTCGGATCTAAAATATATTTACCAAAGAAACCATCAAAATTTCAAACATAGTTCTAAGAATGTATCCTCTATCTTGAATACTAAGGAACAATCATAGAAAATTTAATACATCCGAGAATTTATGTCGGTACGTATCAGCATAAAATTATCCTCGTCAAAGCGAGGGTATTGTAATTAAAGATTCCTTCAGTATCTCAACACTAGGAATTTGTGTAATATGTATGACCGAATTATGTCATACGTCACGTTCGCCCTTTCTATCGGAAACGTCTCAATTATACCAACGTCAAATTCGATGCAGCGTCAATATTTACAACGAAAACGCTATGCTAATTTCATTGGATCAATTAAGAGCTTTGCCCGGCCCTAAATTCGGCCAATAAATTACAAAGACGGACAAATTGATGGCTCCGAAAATTTATACGGAACTTTCCCGATAAATCCACGCTAATTATACTCGGGGACTCAAAAACGCCACGGAACACTCGGGAAGTGGTAAACGGTAAACATTTGACCGGGAAAAGATGAAATTGAACGTGAAAAAAATGAGGAATTCGAGTAAAGCGAACCGCTCGTAAGCAGAGGGATCCGTATGAAGCAGAAGACGAGAGCAAACCGGCTCTCGATCAGGTTTTCACGGTTCGTTTGAGAGGCTGTGTTTTTTGTTCGTTTTTGAGTCCTTTCATCCTTAACTCATTAGTATCGTGGTCAGCAACACCTGTCTCGTGACTAAGAAGGAACGGATCCATCTCGTTAAGATCGAATATTCTTTTTCCTGGTTCGTGTAGAGTCGAGCATTCTCGTTTCGCGATGGGTTTAGTGACTCTCGTTGAAAAGTGCGGGTGAGGTCATCACGATCTTATCTGCGGGGTCATCCCGGATGACCTGGAAGTCGGATGGAATTTGCTGGATGTGTGCTCCGTTGATGTGCTGTCGATTCAGATATAGTTGAAACGCGCATCGATCGAATTTTGACATTCGCTCAGTATTTGGGTCACCGCGTTTCCACTTATAAAACATTCGAATAATGAAAATTGAATTTAAAAAATGGTTTCGGTGATAGTAATCATTAGGATTTCGATGTTATATACGCCAGTGGTCCGCAATCACTGTACTCCGGCGCGTTTCCAAATAGAAGAAAAAATTCGAATAAATAAAAAAATAATTGTAGTAGTTTTTATAAAGAAGTAGCTAGAGTGACCAAACGTCCAGTTTTGATCGGAGCAGTCCTGTTTTTTTTATGCTTTGAGTTTGTCTTATTGTTTTCGTAAAATTGCGATTTATTATACTTATTGTTAGAAAATATATATTACTTTATAAAAGAAATAAAAGTAAAAGAAAACAAAACTTTTAGTTGCTCATAATTTTTGTAATCAAAAGAATTTGAGAATACCTTTAAAAAACGTAACTAATTTATTTTTCATCCTACATGTTTCAAAAAAAAAAAAAAAAATCGCCTGTGGCGCAATAATTATTTCTATATAGTACAAGTTTTCTTTAAATTTTTTTACACAATTGTGCAACCTAAAAAAATATAATATTTCTTTAATAATGTAAATATTTCTTCAAGATAAAAATTGTAAACTTTTTGAACGTGCAAAACAATTTTTTACATAAGAAAAATGGTTAATTTTTTTGTCTTTTGCGAAGCATTCTGTTTTAAGTCTTAAGAAACATACTCACCCTAAATGTAGGTGTGTCGCAAAATTTCAGAAAAATCGTCAACATGCCGCGGAAGGAAAAAGGTTTCGGATCACTGATATACGCAATACGTGTCACTTCGAGATAGTGTCGAGGAAGTTTCCCGAATTACGCGGTCCTCCGTTTATCTCGTAGGATGGTAACCGTTCGAAGTTGACGAGATCCTCCCTAACCAGCACTATCTACCACGATGATCTCTAGACCAAGTTGAAGAGGAGACGCGTGCGGCGTTCCTCCCCACTACCCTTGTCTCCTCGTGAAGCCTCCCTGTTTTGTAATTATCCGCACGTGCATTAAGCGTGACACACATAGGAGGCGAAACTTTGGAAATTTCCTGCCGATAACAATCTCAATATGGTGGCACTTCGTGGGAACTTCGGACGGGGACATGCCCATGCTCGGTCACCCAGGAGGACCGCATTATCGTGCGTTTTATTGCCCATAGACGTTTTCTGGGCTTCGTTTCTTATTCTGTCGATAAGTGGTGCGATTGTGGCACCTGCTCGTTATTTTCTCGATGGACTTTTCGTCTAATGTTTTATCTGATCTTATCTTTGGGTTTTTTATTTGTTTTTCCTGCCGCTTTTACGCTTAGTTTTTTTTTTGTGTTTGATGTTCTAGTTTTGTGTCAATAGGGTTAGCAATGTTGCTTTAAAGGTGAGCGCCTAATCGATAACATCAAAGCAATATTCGTAGTTCTGCTTTTTTAATATTTTTATTTTTATTCGAACCGAAACACGTCATTCATCAATTAAGTTTGTATCTGATCATACAGTAATCGCAAAAAGTAGTACAACTCATTAACGAAATTTCTGATAACTTCAATATAAATAGAAAACTAGCATGTCTCTCATACATTTCGATTTAGCTTATAACTTTTGATTTACTTTATCTGCTCTATTTGTCTATTCAAATTGGGCAAAGCGTACGGTAGTTATTACGATTGCTTATCTACGTATGCGCACGTCTAAATAGAAATTTCTCGAAAATAAACAGTCCCCATTTCGAAATCCAAAGTCGGCAGCCTTTTGCCTTGGAATTGCAACGAATTGCATACTCAGCCGTTAATTTAACACGAAGGGAGAGATAAATTTGCGGACTAGGGTTGCACGGTCCTCGTGAATCATCACCGTCCAATTCGATCCCCCTTTTGTTCGTCAATGGAGATGGACACTCCCGATGATTAACGTCCCAGGTCCCTATCTGATTCTGCTCGATTCATCAGTCCGGGACAATGGTGGAATTTCATTTTGACTTGTCGAAATTCTCTAATGTCGCCCGACGGTTTATGAGTTATCGGTTTCGGTCAGTAGGCGGTCGCCATTAGCATATTCGATTGGGTTTAGTTGGCGCGTTGTTGGTCTGTCGATGCTTGCTGTTTTATTTTTTATTTTGATGTGTGTGTCATTGAATTTCTCTTTGATTGAACGGCGATTAATATTATCATATTTTAATCGTTTCGTTTTTTTATGCGAATACACTTCGGCGTCTTTCGATTTAATTAAATCATTAAGAGGCGGTTCGCTTTGAACGAGGATCGTCAAAAGAACAATTCGTTTCGTTTTCGTGAGAGCCTTCGTTGCCTATTAACTTCCTCGAGTTTTGATCGTTCAAATATGTCAAAATTATAAATGAAACTTTTTAAAGCTTATTGAATACCAATTAAATTTTACTGTCGGTTTCGTATCAATTTCATCATTGAATTTACGCACATTTTTATCTACATCACAAGGATGATACTCGACATATAAAATTTAATCTGTATATTAAATTTCGACCTTTTTCGCAACTCACGTACCTCAAACACCTGCTTCGATCCTTCGAATAGCAATTTCGCGGGTAATCTCATCGATTTTTTTTTCATTCTTTTTGAATCCGCAGATTATTTCACCGATCGGTTATTATTTTGGTGCGAGCTCACTGTATTATTTCAGTCGACATATGGCTAAATGACTTGGCTGCATGATTTATCCGCCGGCATATGTCTCGTATGACTTGAGGATTTTTTCACGCCAGCAAAAATTTCGAAGCGTCCTTTTAATGTTTTTTTTTTCACATTATGAAGTGTGGCGCCTTCGAGGAGGTATCGAGAGAAAGGCGATTTTTTTTAATCAAGCGTATCCCTTAAGTAGCGCTTTCTATACGAGTTTCACACATGCGTAGGCTTTCTTGTCCGCATATATTCTAGATTTTATTTCGGATTTTTTTCAGTCTTTTGATGAAAACCTCGCACAGAAGCGTTTCTGAACTATAGTACTTTTATACATTTTTTTCGTCCTTTACATTTCGTTTTTGTACGCTTGTTTTTATCTCTCCCCATAGTGGAAGTTCCCCCCAGTTCGCATTAGCCCATGGTGGTGTACTACGGCACTGTGTCAAAGGGAAGGGAATTTCATTATGGATTTAATGGATTCCATCAAATGTAATCCCGTATAATCGTCATTTTTATACTACGAATGTGTTTCTTTTATATATGTAGGTAGTACTTTTTCCGGCTAATATCTTGCACGAGTTTTTTTCGTACTGTCATTATCGAAACGATTTTTTTGTGTAATTTGCTCGGTAATGATGATCATTTTCGCACTTAATGATACTTCGATTGATAATTTATTTCAGGCGATCGGCTAGTTAGATATCTGGATGTCTGCTCGTTAATCATTTGATGCTATTTTTTTTATAGATTGATATATTTTTTGTCGGTTGTAATACCGGTAAAAGCTCTGCACGTCTTTCTTTACTACGCATATGAATGTAGTCAACATAATGTGCGAATCGATGTGTGTTTTTTTCATTCGAAACCAATATATCTCTGTTCAATATTATATTGAAACATGATTAATTTTTAATTACAAATTGTGCAACGAAAATCGTTACTTATTTTTATTATTTCATTCAACTTGCATCTGACATTACATAAAACGATTAACTTTTACCAAAGTTGCATACAGTGTACAAAATTGAAAAACAATTAATTACAACTTTTTATACGTCAACATACATTGCACGTTACGTTTAATTAAATAAAACTTCCCGAACTCAATATACAAACTTCGCTCTCCGATTTGCCATATTGGATTCCGCAATTTACATCCGCGATGTTTTTTTGTTCGCAAGCATTGATCATCGTTTTCTTTGTTTCGCACGCGACTTTTCATCGTCCAACACTCTCACCCACGCTTCGAAACATCCATACAAGACCATCATTCAATTAATTAGCATGTTCGAAAGGCAAGAATATATATATTGTGGCACATCTTATCTCGCCGATTCGCACATATTTCTCCTCTTCGAACATCTCGAACTTCATCTCGGAAGACCGCTCTGTTATTCGAGCACATAATATACCTGAGCACATAATTCACCTGGCCATACACAAAGAGGATACCCTTCTAAGTTACACCTGCCGTCTCCATCGGCAAATTTCGATATTTTTTTTTCGTGATCCTTTTCCTTTTATTCAGCGAGGTATTGTTCGTGTGGCACTTTGGGGAGAAACGTGCGAGTTTCTTGTACCGGGAGCGATTCGCGTGTCCGAATCGAATCGGGCTTATCTCGATTTGTTTGAATTTGCATACGTATCTCTTCCAAGAGATAAAATTAAATGAAAGTGTGCGTAACCCTCATTCGTCGAATCTGGAATTGAATCGTCGTTTTCAATCCGGTGGATCTTTTAATGTGCGTTGATATTCATTGGAGAAACGGTTGCCAAAAATTTTACCTGTTGATCTAATTCTATTTTGTCGATTTTGGTTTTCGTTCCGTGGGATTATTTGGATCTTTTTCAAATATTTCACATGTTAAGTGTATTATTCTATTTAATTTAAATTGTGAAATATCTGTTATTGTTACTTACAAACATGATATAATTTTTTTGTTCCATAATTCAATCATGCTTTGTTTCGTATTCATCGCCACCTGACTCGGTGCTTATAAAATCCATATATCTAAATTCGAAAGGTGAAAAACGCAACATCTAAAACAGAAGCAATAAATCGGGCAATAAATAAACATTCGCGTATCGGTTAATCGGATATGTCGGATAACGCTGCCTTCAATATATCACAATTCAGTAAATTTTTTTCTACACTATTATATTATCCTTCAGTGTATTTGTGAATATACCGGTGTGTAGATTTTTACTACTTTTCTTATCGAAACGTAAATAAATCCGAGCGGGACGTCGTAAATTCTTCTCACATACCGCTCCGGAGTGGAGAGAGATTGTGTACACATTTTCGGGCTTTTCGAATAGGAGTCGCACTCTTTTTCACCATTTTTTTCCAGTATGTGTATAGTAAATGTATCCATTTTTTAGTGCTGGTCCGTTCCTATGCGGCTTTGTACCGCCGTTTTCATTGTCGCTAAAATATTCATCGCATAGTTGTGCCCTATTAACTCTTTCGCTTTTTTCCGCGCTTCATGAAAGAACCGCGAAACGTGACTATTTTGTACTTATTTCATACATACGAAATGCTTATTTTACACTCGTTTGTATTCATAAGTGCAAAATGGGGTTTTAGGCCTCGGTCCCGCCCAACTCCGAAGCTCTATATCGGCTTCGTCCATAAAAATTGGATTTGCATAATAGTTTTTATGGGTCGGCTTCCATCTAAAAAGTTTTTATGATTAGTCCTCCGTCTCGGAAAAAGGTGATTCGATACGTCATCGGATTCGATATTGCCGGGACACGTCGGATGTATTTATTCGATTACTTATCTTTATGGGCCAACCCAATAAATGAGCTACTTTGTGCGGTCGGAATAGGCTTTTTTATTTATATTGATTATATTAAGGTCGTAATCGAGACGGAGTGCAGATGGATTCGGGAGAATTAAATTGAAACGTTGACGTGTGTGAGTGCATGGAGAAGTTGAATGGTTGCCGAGGATGTAATATTGAGTGTTTGCATCTGAGTTTAATGGTTGGAATAGTCATAACTGAACGTGAAAGGAAATAGTAGTCGGTTTTGTGACACAATAGTTGCCCGTGCATATGTAAAGAATATGGACTATACGAATATTTTAAGATGGAACTGAAGAGGTTTTGTGTATTGTGTGTTTGCGAAGTTCCGTCGTAATATTCTCGAAATTGTTTGGTTTTCTTTAGATTCCGGTACACATAAAAATAAATTTTGTTTGTATAAATTAAATTATAATGAAAATAAAACGTCGCCTACCCAAATGGCATTGTATTAATCTCATTAGTGGAAAGGTTAATCTTCAAGTTTTTTCAATTCGATAAGTGTGACGCTGTTTCATCAATGACTTTAGAAATTCATGTTTAAACATTTTCTAATATATTCAGCTTAACGTTAGTTTTTTAATTATTCCATTAATTTTGGAACGCAGTGTGGAAATATTTCTCACTTTTGGTAAATCACAACGGTGGCAAAGTACTCTGCGATTTCGCAAGATGTAAAACATGATCGCCTTTTGAATATGTGCCGTCGTCCTTTTGATATTACATATTGTTGTGCAATAAAAGCCTCCGTTACGATTTCTCGTTTCCTCTTCGTGTATACTGTACAGTGAGAAACTTGTACGTGCAAAGGAGTAAGGAACATACAAACTTCCATGCCACACCAGCACTTCTCAATATTCGAATTGAATTATTACATTCATTCGAAAAAATTCATACGATTATTTCACCATTTACATTTTGCTAAATATACAATTTTTAAAAATATATTTTACTATATATTTCCTAATCATATTCGACACACTGTTTGGAAATCTCTGCAATGTACGATATGATACGAGCAACGTAATATCGCTATACCTTCAAACTTGTATGTAGATGGAGGCGTGAGCAAAAAGCGGATATATTTTATTCGCATCGCGGCCGAAATGGGCCGTTACTGAGAACATATTATAAGGTGAACCTACACCGCTGCGTGTGTGCATATATACATTTTTTACGATTGCCCTCGCCTCATATTGGGCAATGATAGTCAAATACGCTTTTACGGTGCGAACTCCTCTGCGATGTGGTAGTTTTCTCAGTACGTGATATGCAAAGTACGTACTGAGGGGTTGATTCACGTTTCGTGGTTGTGGGTGCTTTTGTGTTGATTGGAAGCATTCGTGTGTGAATTTGTAATGACATGTTTATCGGCGTGAATGCGATCTAATTAGTTCTTATATTATATGATGAAGTTTTTATGTGCTTACGTGATTTATAGAATCGGAGTTTATATATTGAAGTTGTATCCGATTTAAATATTGTGTGATTTTCGCGACATTTTTTTCTGTGAAAAAAATCTCGATCTTCTACGTGAATTCCGACGAATGCTAAGCAATCGGGTGGAAAATTAGAATCTCGAATGTAAATCGGCTGTGCGAGCAAATATCGAGTGCCGAATCCGTCGAAAAAAAATTGATACACGTGAAATTTTATCGCTCGCAGCTTTAAAACGTAGCACTTATTGAAAAGCGATAAATTAATTCGAATCATCTTGTTTCGTAATTTGAGTTTTCGTACTTTTCGGTCGTCGCTCCGAACTTTTAAATATATTATTAATAAAATGTCCATAATTCAAGTCTACTACGGTTATGCGCTCAATTATGGTCCCATAATATTTATGGGAGAAGGCTTCACTTAAAAAAACGGCCCATTAGTAGAAATGGTACTTCTTTTTCCATACGCTCTGTTTAGTAACGTTCCCATAAAAGACAAAACATAACTTGCGACACGTCCCGCCTTACGTAAATTGCCGGTTTTTTTTTCTATATTAAATTTGTCCTGGACGCAGTATAAAAATATAGTATGAAATTCGCACTTTTTTGAGTGCGTAAATGTGAAAAAAATCGCAGCGTCCAGAGAACTCTGCGCAAATTTCATGAACGCGAAGTTGTAGGGACGGAAAGCTCCAGATAAAAGTTACGCCACAAAGGAGGAAAAGTTTATGAAAAAATTAAAGATAAAGTTTCGGCAGAACTTATTAACGAAAGTTTTTCGAAAAACTTTTGCCGCGAACCGACTCTCCTCTTGTAACACCTATAATATAAAAGTCTATTTCGGTGAAAACCTTAATAAACTTATTTTCGATAAATAAACATGCGATTTTTTTATGAGCCACGTTGCAAGTTTTTTTACGTATTTTCGCGTCATCGTTATTTAATAAACTTTCCTCTGTCTTCGGGCGCAAATAGTAAAAACCGTATTTTTATGAATTATTCACGATTTCGCAAGTCGGTCGGAGAGTTTCGAGTGAGAAGCTGAGACAGATTCAAACTTTCATACAACTTTATAACTTAATTTTACTTCTTGTCTGTTCGTCGCAGCATCTGATTACTATCGAAATGATTATACGTGATATATGGGCACGATGTTGAATTTGTTCCTTGAGAGGTGAAAGCCTCTTATGGTAAAGTACTCGAAAGTACGCGGGTCATTTCTCGAGTATAGAAATATTATTTTATCAGATTTCTACAGGTAGTAACCATTTTATTGGTAAATTGAAATCTAAACATTTATATTTAGTATTTTATCATCATGAATGTGATTCACATGGAAACAAAGACTTATATCGTCTTCGAAACGGTTTCTAACCAACGGTACACGATTAAACTAATGATAGATAACATTCATTGATGTATTTCTATTATTAGAATATGATTTATCTTCATTAGAGTATAAAAGATATACGAAATTCAATCTTAACATAAACTTTTGAAGCGATCTCAGTATGTAAAACACGAAATTGAATCTAAGCGATAAGCTTCGAACTAATGTTAGAACAGTAACTCTCCTGCGAGCTGCCGTTATTGTTGTCTGCGGAAATGCACTTTGTAATTAATTCGAATGCACAGAGAGTTCTAACCGGCAATTGTGAAGCGTTTTAATTGTCATAGAAGAACTGAAGAACTATTATATTATACAAACCGGCTCCAGTGAACGCCATTGTACGCTCAACACGCAACTCGATATGCCTCTCCCTATTTGCAGTGTTTACTCCGTTTAAATTTGTGGAATGTGTAAAATTGTAATATACGTATACGCGACTTATATTAATATCAAAATGTTTATGTTGTGTCTGTTGATGTATATGTCAAAAAAAAGTGAATGAAAACCATCATCTTGCCGCACCTATGAAATTTGAACTTGCAGCCTTTCGATCGTGACATTTAATAAAATTGATATCGAAATGAGTAGATAATAGAATTAAACGAGTAAAATAATCAAGTACTTCAAAAATATATATTTTGAAAATATTAATAAATTTAATGTAACATAATTAACATATTGCAAAATCGATGCCAATAATACAATAACGATAACAGTTTCATTTATTTTATGGAGTTTTAAAATCGTTTTCCTTATATTCCAACTATTCTTAACTTTTCTAAGAAACACGCCAAGAAACCTGTTATCATCCCATGAGATCCATCTCAATAAACTTCTCACTAACTATCCAACATAATCTTTTCGTATATTCCGATTTGCTTTAATAATACCCATTTCATATGAAAAATTCATAAGTCACCATATAAAGAAGTGTCGTTAGACCACATCAATAACATTCATAGCTCTTTGTGGTATAATTTTCATTTGGGGATACCAATAACGGCTCAGCCAGAAACACTCTATAAATTAGCATACTAAATGAAGTCTTTAATGGTCTCGGTATATGTTTTTAATGGATGCTAATTTCGTTGATGTTCGCATACATATGCATTTCGGGAGACGAGTTCTAATTTCGTGTTTTAATTTAACGGCATCGTCCGTTATAGCCGATTTCTGATTTATGTCGCTTGTTCCCTAGTGCACTTAATGGTCGTTTGAAATGTCGTTAAATTTGTACATGTTTTAGGTAGTTAGTATTTGAATACTTTTTCATATTGGAAATTATGCCGTTCAATCGATTCTAAATCGCTATTAAATAAATTTCATCCAATGCCGCATTATTTTCACATAAAGTTGAATGCTTTTTCACGGAATTACCTAAGGGGAGATAGATATAACACGCTTTTTTATGCGCAATCATAAATTCATTCAAAGACGAATAAAGAAGAAGGGCGCCCATAAAAATCGACCCCGTTTCCAAAACAGGGTGCAAAAATCGATATTTGGAAAATACAATAAGAACATAACAATAAAACCAAAACTGAACACGATCGTCATATTAAATAAATCTGACAATGAGACTCGGACAATTCTAACATCGAATTGAGTGATAATGTCACATCATTGCTCCGCAAAGTTGTCTTCAGAGATTTATAAAAATGCAGACTCGTCTGAAATACCGAAAATCTATTTTTCCTACGTTAACTTAACCATAAAGTGATGCTTAATGACCGTATCGTGTTCGTATTCGGATCGATCGCGGCAATTTCGATATAGTCAATTGCTGGGCAATTTTAGTGAACGCTTGTGGAATCATCAACCCTATGACCTCAATTTTTATACGATAAACGTATAATGTATATAAAATATTGTGTAATTTGTATGAAGATGGACGCACGTGACCCGACGTTGAAACTGTGAATTATTCCGGATAATCCTTGTCTCTTCCTTTTGTATACAGGTCGAAAATTACTAATGGAAGTAGACTCTTTTAGAATCGGATAACGTATAAAAATTGTAGGTTGGTGTGATATGTTTGTGCATTTTTCACTTTTGAATTTTAAAATTATTCATGATGAAAAGGGTGCATGAATGTTTTAGAGTGATGAATCAAATTACTGAAATATTTGGTTTCATAATTTTAATATTATATTTACATCAACATTCCGAAAAATTTGATTATTTTTGTGTACGAAACCTGCCTTTTGGCTTTAGTTTCTCAATTAAATTATCGATCAAATATAAATTTTATCAACCATAAAAATTTCACTATGCGGGTTACGAGTTATTGCTTCATCGTAAACTTTGAGTTTAATATTCTTTGAGCTACTAATTTGCTTTCATTCAATTTTCTCTATAGAATTTTATATTGATGTATTGTTTTTTGCAGTCAATTGCTCTTACAGGTTTATTAATATATTATTTTCTTTTGTTTCAGGTGAGTTTTTGAAACTAGTTGTTTTTACAAACATAGCATATCATTAATTTTCATCAAAATACAGGTATGTACGTCAATCGAATGTCCACCAACAGCACTGAAAAATTTCTGTTATCTCTGTGATAATATCAGAAATGTTTTGTCCTGCAGTTAACTTCATATAGGTTGCGTATGATAATGATAATAATTATTTTAAATTTTTATTAAAAGCAAAGTTGTACTTGCACATACTTTCCTTCAAATTTGAAGGTTATCAACATCGTTTTCACAGTAAAGACCTCCATTTTACAACAAAAATAACGAACCACTTAAAAAATATATCAACCAAAATTTTAACCTTATCAACCGAAAAAATTTAAAAACTTCAGTTTTGATATCTAAATCGCTATATTTCGTTTCGTGAAACGACCGATTGTTTACGACCGACCCTTACACGAACGATTTCGTGCCGCGAATTCGTACCTTTCGCGCACACCCAATGCTAAATATAATATTGTACTGTATTTTCGAGGCATAGGTACCATTGCAACGTTGGATTTCACAAAGGGAAAATTAGTTACCTGCTCGTGTGCCGGAAAGGGAAAAAAGGGCGCCTTTTCGGACAGAGCTGTGGCGGGGCAATTCGTTTCGTTCGAGCTGAGCACGCAAGCCATCCGAATTTCACCGAAGGACCCTGCGAGGAAAAAATAGGGAAAATTCTGGCGTAAATGCTGAAGGAGGGAAAGGAAAAAAACGCGAATTTATTTAGTGCTGAAGCCCGCCATTATTATATCGGCGTGATGAATGACGCTCTTAATTTTCGTTTCGTTCCCGTCTGTTTTTGTATGAAAAATGTGATTTTGTTATTGAATTACATTATTTGAAAAAGAACAATGGATTGTTCGTGGAAGAAATTGTGTTTGAAAGTCTTTTTCGGATCGTTTTGCTCTATTTGTTTTTTTTTTTTTTTTTTTAAAGAAAAATTGCGTTATATCATATCTGAATATTATGACCTTTTTTCCGGCTATCAGACTTCTTCCGAGTAGGGTTACGGCCTTGCTAAGGTCGTTCTGATGCTGTAAAGATTTCTCATAGACGCGACGTTCAGGCGCCATATAAACCAGAGTTTCTAGGATGTTATGGAAAAATTTAAATTTTATTATAATATAATCGTAAGTATTATAAAAATCATAAATGTAAATATCAATAGCAAGAAAGCGAGCGACTTGTTCGAATCGCGCATGTAAACATTCATAAATTTAAACAGCAATTGCACTTGAATGTGCACTAATTGATGTGTCAGAAATGTTTATTAACATTTCGCGATATGAATGGGTTTAATGAAAATTGGTTTCAATACGCAAATTATTTATAACCGATAATTGCATCGTGACATTGTTCGAGCGTGTGTGCGAATTTCGATAAACGAACTAGTTGACTCAAATTGTATCCAAACACACGTGACCAATTAACGGTTTTGTTAAATCACAATTTAGTCATTGAATCAACGATCGTTCATTTAAATTCGACAAAGAATCTCTCGTTGCGTAATTACTTTTTTATCCGAAATTTAATTAATGTCCATTAACTGATTACCGCTTTGTGTCGATGGCAAAAAACAGGATTTACCGTGTCAAAACAATTTTTTTTCGCAAAACTCGTTCATTATCGGAGGTCAAGAAGCGTATAATTTTAATTACGCTTTTCATTACGTTGTCGTGTATCTTGTGTAAACCCTTTACGTTTATTGATTGTGTCGAAATTATTATTTTATACTCAAGCAGTGCTTCTAAGGCTGGAAACGTTTGATTAATTAGTATGATTTATTGGGGTAATTGGAACATTATTAAAACGCGATCCGCTCGACTTTAATCAACATTTTATGTTCGTTCTATTTCAAAGCATTAATAATCGGGCTAAGGAACGCATAAAACGCAACTCAGTGTGGGGAAAAATATTCGCATTACTGTGATTTATTAATATCTATATTATTACAGATTAAAATTTCTTTGTACGTATTATAATTTATATTTATTTGTTTTTTGCTTGAGTTATAAATTCAAGAATCTTAAATTGTAGTTCAAATCTTTCTAAATGGGATAGCGCATGTATTGAGAAGTCTCAATTTGAAAATTTATTATTTCAATTGAACTTCAAACGTCTATATAAATTTAATTTTCTGTAATAATTTCTCACATGACGGGAAAACCGCGATTCGCGATTCGTCTAAGTATTTTTTTTGTCAGTGTTAATATCTTCATACTTTTCAGCACATTCTATTACATAATATTAGCTTTATATTTGTTTGTCGCAATTTTACTTGTATGGTAAAGTGTTTGATACATAGAAAAGGATCGTTGCTTGATTGATATAAGGAGATTTCCTTTACGAAATTTGTAATTGAATTATTGCCGTTAAATTATTGTTGCATAATTGACAGAACGATAGTTAATTAGATGTGTATCAAGTTAGAAATTGATTATTATTATTAAATTATTTAATTCATGAAATTATTTTTAAAAATGTCGTTATTCTAATGCAATTGATGTTTTCATACATTTTCTTTACCGAATTTTTTTAAATTGTTATTTTTAAATCGATTTTTTCTTACAATATTTATTATTCGCGATATGAACGTAGTAAAGTATTCAATGTAATTGTTCTACCCTCTCGTAATATATTATTCTTAAGAATATAAAACGATATTTTATAGATTTATTATTTCATATAAAAGTCCTTTCGGCATTATAAATTTTAACGCATTGGATAGATTAAATTTTAACATTAAGATTCACTTTCAGTTTCGAGCAAATTTTTACGTAATGATACAACTTTTGCTTTTTAATTTTAATAGTCTATTTAATATTAATTTGGAAATTTTATGAATATGAATATGTTTTTTATTCAAATTTACATGACAATTATCCATCGTCAATATCGATTCTTCTGAAATTAATTATTTATGTCAGCAATAAATTTAAAAATCGATAATTCTATTCATATATTATTCAAAAAAGAGTGCTTAGTCCTCGTGCTTGATTTTTTATCGATGGAAACACATTAGTTTGCACGTACACTCGGGTTTACACGCAAAACGACAGAAGCCATTTCGGAGTGGCCCATTTTCTTTTTTCTGTATCGTAATTTTTCGTTTTCGTTTTCACAGGAAAAGCTCGCGAATGAGCCAATAAAATTTGTATTCGAATCGAACGTCCGCTTTTCCGATCGCTTACGACAAATTTCCCGGACGCCGCTTTTTTACGATTCAATACAATCTGTATGAAAATGATGTGTATTGTACAATCTTCGAAATTTTTTTTTCTTATTTTTTTGACATTCGTGGTGATATCGATGTTTCTATGTCGTGTTTGCTTTGTGCCGATTATTGTGTGACCTTTGACGAAGCCATTTGGGTCAATCGATCAAAATATTCTTTGTATCTTTCGACGGGAAGTTCGATCGAATTTGTGATTAAATAATGGAAAAAGGAGAAGATTGTTATTTTTCGCCCGACGTGTCGAAAATAGCGGTCTATTTTTTGCCGTAAATAAAAATATTACCTTCGTGAATAAATAAAACGTTCGCTTTTGAGTTTGGCCAGTTTTTGGCGGGATCCTTAATAATTCAAAGGTTGCCCTCCGATACAAATGTAGGACATTCGAGAAAAGCGCAGATAGCACTCAGAAGATACAAAGTGGACCATTAAGAAATTCGTCCTTAAAAATAGAACTTTCTCAAATGCTTAAAAACACACTCGAACCGTTGAAATTTTCCAGCGAAACTCGTTTTCGGAAAAGCCCAACGTTTTTTCAATACTTCAACAAGTACATTTTGATTGAATTGTTTTCGAAAACTCGCGCAACACAACAACGCTCAACTTTTCACTCCTAAATAAAATCCATTTCCCATTTTCCCCTGCACGCTTTCGTGCAAATAATAACTCCCATAGAAAACTCCAACCGGGGTAGTTTGTCATCCCGTTACGGCAGTTTCCACAACTGTGGCGCGCGAACCCCTCCCGAAGGGCGGGCCGAAACCTTCCCCGATTCCCCAGTTCCTAGGGGCGTGGTTCCCGAGGGAATTTGTGACCTCCATCGGAGTGCATTCTCTGGTAACTTCGCCGCGAAAACGACGCAACTTCGTAATTGGTCGACCTCGCCCAAGTTCACGCTTAATCCTGTTTAAATTTCACGTAATTACGCGGCAGGGGTTTCGAAAAGTTCCGGTGGATGGGTGTGCTTTTTTTTGGGCTTTCGTTCCGGGAATTTATCGGTTTGATGTTGGGGGCTTATTGGATTTTTCGCGTGATTTGCTTCAGCCGTACGTTGTGTTTAAGATGGTGTTTTATTGAGTGTGTTGTCAGTGTTTTGCGCTCGTTGTATTTGGCGGGGTGTTTGTATGATAGTTTAAATTTTAATTGGAAATATTTAAATTTGATTTTGAAAATGAATTTTATGCGAAAAATGTTAAATTATTCGTTACGAAATGATTAGTCGTATTTCATATAAATAATTCGTTTATTTAAATTTTTATGCTAGTAGTAACCTTGAAGTGTTTTTATTATATTTAATTAAAATTGAGTAATAAATCAAAGCGATTATCTTTGAATAATTGCGATTATTAAATACATGTTGGTTTTACGATTTTATAAATGAAAAAAATTGTATAGTTTTGCATAAAAATCGACGAAATCGGCCAAAATTCTTTTGGCAAAGACTGTTTTTTTCTACTTCCACAACATTTTTTTGAATTTTCCTTCATCAAAGGGTCTCGAACTTCGCTCACGGATCGCCCTATCAAACCCTGTCGCTCTTCGAACGTCTTTAATCATAATTACAGACCGCGAACGCCGTGGGGTTAAAGTTGAGACATTTTAGCACTTGAGCACGTGCGCCATTGTCTGGCCCAGCGATCTTCAACTTTTTCATTGTTGTTTCCTCCGTTTTTATTTTCCTTTTTTTTCGCCCCGTCTGTAACGGGTTGAGGAGGTCTGCTTTATGGCCGAAGTTGGCGTTTTCGCTTTTCCTCTCGGGTGTGCTGCCGTCGTTGTGGTACACGACAATATTAGCTTTTTTTGTGTGATTTATGGTTGTTTGCATTAATGCAAATTGCTTTCTTCTGTCGCTCCTGAGGATATTCGTGTTTTTTTCGCCGTTTTAAAGTTTCAAAGTTCGAATACGATAATTTATGTATTCGAATATTTTATGTACTTCCATTGTTGGAGTGCGCCGTGAAAGTTTTCCAGTTACGTGTGTACATCAAACTTCGATCAATAAGTTAAAGTTTTTTTTTAGTATATGCATTTCTTATACTCGAATTAATAACCTGAAATTATTTCATTTCACCACACGATATTCTCATAATACGCATATTGTTATGTACTACACGTAAATCTTTTTTACACAGTTCAAAAAAAAAAGAATCGATTGTTTTTTTACACTTTTTTCTTTTTAACTTAAAAAAAAAAGTATTATTATGCCGCAATGGTACGATTCGGAAGTAACCAGTATACAAAATTATATTAGGTCAATGCATATGTTTTATCGTATTTTTTCGGTGGTCAAGTATTTTTCTGCTTTCTCCAAACTAATTAATAACATCTGTATTCAGACTATTCTATTATGTGGAGGATATTTATTTTTTTCAGTATTAAATAAACGGCTTGTTGAAATTTTTGAAATGTCTAATGATCAAGTACATTTATGGCATTTTCATTATACAAATTTTAGAAAAATAATAATGTTACTGGACAAACTAATTGACATGTAATTTGAACAGTAGAAATGCAATTAGCGTTAGAATTACTCAGTTGTGGTTTTCAAAATTCGGACCTCGGAATTTTTCATTAACTGATAATCACGATGATGACGTGTTACTGGCCATAATTAATGTTCATACATGTCGAAATTTCAAAGAGATTGTATCGAAGATAATAGTCAACCCATCAAGAAAATATCTACATCGCATCGGTTTCGTTTCAAGATATGATGTTTGATAATAAAATACGATGAAACTTTTGCATTCACCTAAATGAAAATTTTCGATGTTTTTAGTCGATTTCACATGACGAAATTTTTCCACATTGCACGAAGTATATTTGGATGAAAGTTCTATCCGAATATAGGTACTGATGACAATTTTTATATGGTGACTATAAATGTAAAAATGTAATAAATGTTCTATGTAAAATAAAAATATATATCTTCTGTGTAAAAAGAAACTTAAAAATCAACCGAAGCGAACACGAGCTTCATATCATAAACAAAAAGAACCTCATTTTCGCCAAGCGTACAAACAAAAATTCAATTTTCCTTAAATCCACCATACATCAAACACATATAACACAAAACATAGACCTGTAAATACCCCGAGCACAATAAGCCACCTACCCGACCGGTGCATGCACAAAGTACAAGTGCACCGCGCATGCAATTTAGATAGGTACACTTTGGTAAGCGTGTAGTAACCGTTGCTAATTTGAGAACCACCAAGGAACCGCCGATGCAACATTCAATTTATATGCAAATTCCTCGGGCCGCGGATCGAAGTGCATAAAATTCGTAATTGCCGCCCGTCGCCGTTGCGTATGTTAATGTTTTTCGTTGTGCGCGTGGCATGTGAGCTTTTTTCATGAATATTCACGGCGGCGCGATTCGGTCCGGTATGGAGCTTTTTCGCGCTTTCGTTTTCCGCTTTGTCACTTTTATTTTTCGATTGGGGTTTTTTTGGGTTCCGTTTCGATTTGGGTGGTGTTGTTTTTTTCGTGCCAATCAGAGTTAATCTTCCGGTTTTACTAATACGTTCAGGATGATGGTTCGGCGCGAGGATTACGCTGGATGTATCGGGTTTTTGCAATTTATTTTTTTCGATGTTTATGCGCGTTTTTTCGTTTCGGCGTAACTAAAAATGTGTTTCGAGATAAATGGACATATCCATGACAGGGATTCGATATGAATTTATTGAAATATTTTTTGTATTTTTGAAATTGATGTTACTTTTTTAAAAATCGTCGTATAGCAGATTATATAACTAAATTTAATTTACTTGAAACCGTTTGAAAAAGGGACGGAATACTCAAATTTATTTTTAATATTATATATTAGATTTTGATTTATTACAAAACAAATATTCTACACATTCAAAAGTCACCCTTCGTATTTGCGTGATTCGTATTAAGCCTTGTAATATTTCGCAATAATCCGATTAAATATGTATCCACTCCAATTTCGATTCAAAGTATCGTATATCTGTTTGGCGTTGCATCCCCTAAATTTTGCCATTTCCACATGCCATTTCGAACCCTTCATTCGTTTTACACTGCACAAACGCTTAATTGCATTCTCACTAAACGGTGATAAAAAATTTAAAGCTCTCCATCAACACACGTGTTCATTTGTAATACGATTTTGTATTTTTGAAAATGTCATTAATTTTTAATATATTCAAAAACTAATATATCTCTTTTTTCAAATCTGGTTCATAAGCAAAGTCCTCTTCTAAAATATAATATGTTAAATTGGCTCGGTTCATGTTTAACCATGCACACCCACCAACAACCCTAAAAATACATCCCATCCTTCATCTTTATTAATTCCAGCATGCGTTATAATCATTTTGAAAATTTTAATTAAATCCTACACACATTGTTTCCACGCTGGGTTGTACTATCTCCATGTGCAGCCACCTGCTCGGTTCGTGGGAACGCACTCAGCATCCCGGGAGGAGGTACACGAGCCTTTTTTCGACATCGAACATCGAAAAACGTAAGCTGTTCGCCGTCATGAAGGCCCAACACAAATATTTGTCGAAAGGCTGTCGTTAAAACGACCGAACTGAAAAAAAGTGTTGTTTTTTTTAAAGGCGACTGCGTTCATTAAAAAGCGGCGCCTCCTGTTTGCACAGGATCGTTACCGAAAAGTCATCAAAACTCATCAATTCGCCGTGTGGTCCTTTTACGGCACTTCCTTTCTCACACAACACACACACACACACACACATGCACACGTTGGTTTTGAATATATTTTTTATGGTCGGTTTTCGCTCCGGGGAGTTCTCGTTTGAACTTTCGAGAAAGAAGTTGCGGCTCGAACGACTTTTCGAAGGTCCAGAAACAAAGGGCAGTTTATCGCGCCGATGGCTCTTTTGTGCTGTTGCGAAACGGTAAGATTTGTGGCGTCGTTTCAGCTTTGCTCGTTTCAGTTTTCTCAGAAACGATCGCGATCTGTGCTCGATTTAATTCGAACTTATCTCGCATTGTTGCTGAAGAGCGACAAAGCAAACCCAATATATGAGGATTGATTGTTTTTGATTATTTAATATCTTAAAATTTTTAAATCCATAAATTGTTCTTATCATATAAATAGAATTTGATTTTGTATGGAAATTTTATTGATTAAATTTTTCTGTGTCATGGTATAAAAGAAATCAATGCATCATGTAGATAAAAATATTTTATCTATGTAACAATTGAAAAATTTATAGTAAAAAAATAATAATTAATTGAACTATTTGATCTTCAATTAACTGCATGAATCAATTTTGATGAAATCTAACCACTTGAATATCGTAATATCCTCGATCCGTTTTACAATATCCCTCATTTTGACGTAACTGCCTCGAAACGTAAACACCGAGTATCACCGCAACTTGTCCGTACAAACAACTACTGTTTAGAAACTTTATTCCCATAATGTCAAACTTCGCAAAACTCCAAAGTTATTCAGGACGAACTGGGGCTTCATTTAATCTCGTGAAATATCTGCGCCGCTATTTAATGAAGCATCGGACGGTTTATTTTTCGCCGGGAAATTATAAAGTTTGCTCTGCGCTTTGCGTATTAGCGGTCGGTCAGAAGTATCCGGACGAGACTCCTCCTCGGATTAAAAGCGAAGATGAAACCGTTAACGACGTCGTAATTTAAAACAATCCGACCTGCGGATGAGTCCTGGATTTAATTCGTGGCACCGGAGATAAATAGATGTTCATGTCGAAGATTAATCCGGTCCGGTAGTCCATTAGGCGGTTAACAACATTCTTTGGACACGATATCGTACATAAGAGCAGCTTTTGAATCGACAACGGGCATGAGATCTAAGCATCCGAATTTTTAGTATGTCGTACTTTTTTTTAAATTCATTTCGAAATATTTGTATAGCGTTTTGACAGGTGTTTGTACTAGATAAGATTCGGTGTACGTTTCGTAATTATCTTTACTCTTGACATTCTTGAGAAAGTGCTTTTTTTTGATACGGACGTCGTATTGAAATGTTTAGTTTGATATCCGCGTATCTTTTAGTATATTTTAACACTACTTTTATACATTTTGTTATTATTTGGGGTCGAGTAAACAGCAGTCGCGTGTTCGATATGCTTAATCGTTTCATTGTGATTGCGACTGGTTTTTTTTATGGTCTCGAAAACATATCGTTCTCTCGTCAAAAACGATTTTCGCATATGCTCACACGAGCTTTAACGATACAATAAATACGGAATTTATTATTATTGCCTTCGTACGAGAGATAAATAAATTCGGTCCGAGCCGATTTTCCCGATTTATTATCGCTCCGATTGTGGTTATCGCGGCTCTTTGATCTAATTCGCGCTCTTTTCGTGCCTAAAGTGAAAACGTTCCGTTGTTTTTGTTTTTACTTTTTGTACCGCCGTTTATCGACTATTTTTTCTTACTTCGGCGCTTTCGTTTCGATTTTTACAAAGGGAAAAGAGAAATTTCCGTGGAAAAAATAGAGTTGTTTTTGACTTCAAAGGAGACTGTTGAGAGATCGCGAGCCGTGCTAAAGTGCTGTTAAAAAATTTTCCCTAGCACCCATTTTTACATCAACACTCAAAAAACGACTTCTTTTGATTTTTCGTTTACGAATGTTACGGCGCGATTTGAGCTATATTTACCTTTTTAACGGTTTGTTAATCACAGACAATACAACACCTACACGTATAGTTTAAGTGCTCAGATTTACAACTAGACTTTCAAGTGCTCGTAATAAAATTGAATTCATTCCGTCATTTCTTAACCGCTTCATTATGAACGCGGTTTCGCGATTCGTACCGCGCTTAATTGAGGTGTCTATTATAAATCAGTTCGCAACAGGGACGAACGATTTGTTTGTTTTTTATATATTAATTAATTCGTGCTTGGATTTTTTTCGGTTTCGGCAAATGTCCGATGAGCTGACCGATATCTATCACGTCGAAAGGTCGAAGAGAAAAAAAAATGGAAAGAGCCAAGACGAGATTGATGGTACGGTAGCCTGGATACATACCAATCGGGGTAATGGGTTAAAACGGTCCGATTTCTCGCGTTTTTTTTGCAGTTTTTCCAAGAAAATGCCCGCTGAAATATATGCACGTCCTCGGGACGCGAGTCAACGTTCGGATAATTTGTAGAATAAAAAAATATAAAGAAATCACGTACATTTTACGGTATGCGTTGTCGCTTAACGCAAATCGCTGACGCATTGTTTTCGAATGGAATTATTCGGATGTTAAATGCATCGTCGGCGGGATGAAATTCGCTGGTCGTGTGAAATTGTTTGCGTTTTTCATAACTGGATATGTGTTCTTTGATTTATGCAAGGTTGCTTTCATATTTATCTTTTTTGCAAGTGTAGATTGTGACGACCTTTTGAAATATTTTTTTCATTAATATTGCAGCGATGACCTCGTTTTTGCTTTTATTATGTATAATTTCTATAATAAAATATTCCTAAAAGCTGAAAATAATTCGAAACGACTGCCGTTTTGATACTCGTATCATAATTTTTGACCCAAATAAAAACAAACTACGGCGATAATTTGTGCCGGAATTTTCTCGCATGGTCACCCTATCCAAAGTCAGCTTCATAAACAGAATTATTTACACTTAAATTTGTGGTGTCTGTTGCGTTATTTTTTCTCTATTTTTCACTGTACGCTTTTAGCTCGGCGTTTACACAAAATGCGCGGGAATAAAATAACTTCACGCTAAGTGCATCTATTTCAGGGAAACGCAGCTTATATTTACGAGTTGCAGTCACGCAGTACGTTTGCATTGTTGACTCGACCAAAATGAATGAAAATAAAATTAAAAAGCTAATTATAATTATGCCCAGTCGACGCTGTACTGATATAGCATTGTGTCATTCAAATGATTATAGATTCAAATCTCACTAGCGGAACAAGGAAGTCATAAAAGCAATTCTTTTATGGGATGTTCGGCGCTTGTACGTTTCATTCATTCTTCTGATAATATTTAATGATTTTAATCATAACCAGAATAATTTCTTAATCGTTTTCGCACTATACGGTTCTAGGGATTATATTCGACCGTATCGAAAGTATATTAAGAGGATTAACGCGTCGATGCGCGTTAACGCTTTTAATGATATAATAACCTCATTAACGACGGGATCGTACCGAATCTGCGGACTGTGTATAAAATTCAAAATTTACCAAGGAGTACATTATAATATAGTGTAATGGGAAAAGCTTGCATCGCGATCGAACCGTTGTGCTTATGTCGGAGAAATGCGGCATTCTAAAAACGACTGTGATAAATCGTACAAAGCCAAGACATGTTTTGTATACATACGCACGCGGCATAAAAGTCAACCAGTACACAGACTATTTATTTATATGAATCGATGGACCGAAACGTCGAGTCGTATCGAAATAATATTACATCTCGGGATTTGTAAGACAAGAACGATCGTCTTAAGCGGGATTTGTTGCCGGTGTGTGTCACGATGATTTCTAGATTCGAGCATATAACAGCTTTAGCCATTTTGTACAAGTTTTTTTTTAAATGTATTTCGGAACGTGTGTCGAATCGAAAATATTAATTTCGAACAGGAAAACGTGTGTCTGATATCCGCTAATCGAGCGTGACAGACAACGAGGCATCAGAAACGTACACTGGATTAATAAAATTTGTGTGTTTGAAAAAAGCGGTTCTGGTAAATCTTCTAGAGCGATTTCGACACCGATTTGACACGAATCTATCAAAATATTAAAGGAATTATCGAAGTGTTTATTTTAATTTGATGCATATATGATCGGTCGTTGCGACATGGTCGTGTGCGTCTAATGTCAGTAATTAGATGCATGATTAAAACGTTAAATATCTTATGTATCAGTCATTATTAATTATTAACTTTCACAATATTATATAGAAATTAATGTATGTTCTTAACGAGAAACTTAAGATAACAGTCAACTCGTTCTGCTTTTGATATTTGTAAAAGTTCATTATTAGAAAATATTTTATATGATTGTATAAAGTAAGGAAACTTCTCTAATTGCCTTCGTCGAAGCCAAAATTCTCCGTTTGATTGACGAGTTTCGAAAATTTTAACGAGCAGACGATTATCGCGAAAGTCACTCGGCGAAAAATCTTCGACGAAACTGTCATCGTATCTTACGGACCTCCAATTATTTTCCTCCTCGTTCTGGTCGATCTTTCGGCGGACATTGACATTTCGCAGATGGATGTCTCGCTTCGATTTTTTCATATTTCCATACGGAGATAATTTTTTGCCGTTTCGCAAGCTCGAGCAATTAGTCCGCTGGAAAACGGCTCGTTGCGAAATTCCTCACGAACTCATGTTAACGATGTTTTATCGCACAAGTTGGGTGTGATGTTTATATCAATTAAATGCGACATGCGGTAAAAGCTGCTACACATGTACCATTATTGTTGTAAGTATAATATAACTCGTGGAACGGCCCGTTTATTTCATACTGTGTATGATTAAATCGTAAATGAGCATGTTAGTGCAAAAGAAAATGGAGTTTTATTGTTACACGGCTATGACGGTTTAGCGTATGCGTGTGAGTAGTTGTCCCTCTGAATAGATAGGGGTTAGCTTATTGTATTGTATGATGGCCGATTTCAATACGTAATAATCAGGGTGTTTTATAACGGTCGAGACGTTTGTAGAGCGTATTGATTTCAATTTAGTCCCATTTCCTTTAGATATGTTTCGTATTATACGTAAGTCAACCGTTTACTTTTGTGATTGTCTAGGAAACGTCCCGATATCCTTTTCTGGAATTGATCGACCATTAGTCTCTATATAGAGTTTCCTCTTTGACTAAACATACAGCTGCATTGATTATACAAAATACTTGGCATGTTTATCTGAAATATTCAAATACAATTTACAAATAAGGCACATAAGAACGTAGCTCTACCTATATCACACACCAAAAATATCAACGTATTTTTTCACGACAGTGAATATTGAGTTCTCAATTATTTTTGTAATTGGGCCAAATATGGCCCAATATGGTGTATTGTTAGGGTAAATCGTGCCATCTACCCCAAGCGAGCTAGTTCGATTCCGGAACGAAGGTCACTTCTGTAGTACCAAATAAATCTATTGAAACCCAAAAGGATATTTAATATATTTAGTGAACATTATAAATAGTCCTGATCTCACCTCGACTGAATTTAATAATAGTGCATATTTTTGGACGGTGACAAAAATGAGATATGAAAATCGCGAATTTTGGCACCATACTTTTCAAATACCAAACGCAATAAAAACACCCTCGTATTTATATCGAACCTACTCT
Organism: Hydropsyche betteni; assembly: GCA_028571205.2. Classification (NCBI taxonomy): domain Eukaryota; kingdom Metazoa; phylum Arthropoda; class Insecta; order Trichoptera; family Hydropsychidae; genus Hydropsyche; species Hydropsyche betteni. The sequence continues at coordinate 833,722 of JAOXNN020000088.1, read as the reverse complement.
GTTCTAGAATGATCTCTTCACGTTTTTACGACATCGCACTTTCGCACGTCTCTTCGTTACACTTCCCGTTCACCATATCGCGATATCGTTAACCCCTAAAGGACTAGAAGGGCGAAGCGCACCCCATATCGATATCGGCTCATATCGCCGAGAAAAACGCCAATAAATAGTGCGCATTTCACCCCCGGCTCGATTTCACTGCACCCTTGGGCGAGATGATTTCGAGTGGCCGATGACGATGATGGGGTGCGCAAAAACCTCACAGCTCCCATTTCGAATTGACCCGCATTCGTGCTGTTTGCAAACAACCATTTGTTTCGAGTGCATGCTGGGTAGTGATTGAACCCTTCCGGTGCAGTGTGATATAATTGGGTCGAAAGCGCACTCGAAGTCGACGAAATGTAATCGATTCGCTGCACAGATTGTTTCTGTCATTTGAAGCTTATTTATATTGATAAT
>JAOXNN020000088.1:798387-833163 GCA_028571205.2 Hydropsyche betteni | reverse complement strand
TTCTCGTCATACATCATCCAAAACGCGAACCGAACCGCTCGAATTGCAATCGACGATTCGCACGCCTCGGATTATTCGAAACAAGCAGGCATTCCAGCTATAATTCGGCAACGAACGTTTCGAAACGGCTACCGAACAGCTCCTGCGGCCAGACCTTCGACCGCGAATTAATCACCTGTCGCTGGCGCGCCAACAATGACCCCGCCCGGTCAGTGAGGGGTTAACTTATGGGCGGACCGTTGTTTTCGCGAAGAACTATGCAGGTGTTGTTGCAAGTTGTGCCACCATGCTCGTTCCACCATCACGGTGATTTATGGGCGGACGTTAATCTGCTGAGACCGGGCAGTTTTTCTGGTGGCACTTTGACTGATTGCTGGGTAGTCTTCGGTGTTAATAATGCGTTCGCTCTGATGTTTCGTTAATCGAATTGTATTACGGATTCAATCTGGGGTGTTGGATTGGATCGCGTTGTGTGTGCATTGTTTCGGTTTCGATGAATCTGTGATTGCTTTCGGGTTATGCGGTTGGTTTGTTCAATAAATTATTTCATTTGGTTTGATTTCGCTATGAAAATATTCATCGCCGATCGATAAATTCGGATATTATTTCGGAACTCTTTCGCGAGGTGCATACAAAACGTTAGGTTGGGTTAGGTTAGATTGTTTTTGTTCATCGGTCAATATTCTGAATTATTTGAACGAGTTAAATTTTAAATTACAAAGAAAAGGAATAATTTATTAAAGTATTGATGGCCAAATTATTACTTTTTTTGAATAACCTTAGAAAAAAAGTCGATCATTTTCCCACTATGCAAAAATGTTCCAAAAGTTTTAATATGAAAGACTTCCAAAGTTACAGTTAACTTATTTTAGAATTTCAAGCAGATTTCTCAGTAATTGAAAATGGTTTAATATTTTTTACTATTATAGATATGACTTTGACCCGCGATAGCCAAAAAAAAAATTCAATCTGGCCCACCATTTGAAACAATTGCCAACCCTGATATAGATGAATATTAAAAATATTATTTATTTTTTAAATCAATTTATTCACAATACTACGTTAATCTTAATTTCATTGATCGGTTCGAAAAGATTAAACTGACGATTTCCCGAAACGTTTTATATTACATGTCTATAAAACACAATCTCGAATTGAGATATAAACAGTACAAATTCTCGCCTATTTATACCCCGACCTGCATTATATCAGAAAAACCCCGAAATCACACACGACTTTAGTACGTAGCCAGCTCGTTAACGCTCCCCTCGAAGAAACCACACATATGCAATATTTTATTATATCGTATACATACCGAGCATAGCTTACTACGAACGCACGCTTCGAGTGCACATGGCCGAAAGTGCATTTCGACACTTCCTGTTATCGAAAAGTTCTGGTTTTTGTCTGCACACTCGAAACGACAAACTCGCGATACGTTAACACGTCGTTATACGCTTTATCGGTTCAGAGTCGATGGTTAACTGAGCTATTTCCCGTTATATAGGTCAAATATGGCTATGCAACTTTTGTGCGATCGCAGCGAATCGGTCCTTCTGGAATCGATAAATCTAATTAAAAATTTAATGTAGAAAGTAATGTAGGTATACAAAAATTTATGTTACACTAGTACGAACTAACTCTGTTGTATTGTATCATTTTGTGTGGTCTGAAGTTTGTGGAAAATTTGTTAGTATTTTGTTTCTCCGTGGGACGTTTTTAATTGATGTATTTTTCATGTTCGTGTACGTATCTCTAATTTTGGTTCAACACACAAGAATCAAGTGTGTTTCTGTGCGCATTTGTTGTGCGTAGACGTGTTGAAAATTAATTTCGTCTGTATGCAATAATTTTTAATGTATTCAATATCATATATTTTTACGTGGGTGTATCTCGGATGGATTAATGTACGTATTCTCGGTGTGCAGGTGTTGAAAAGCAGAATAAAACGAAATTTTATTGAATTGTAAACGTAGGATTTGTTCATATTTCATTCAACTCCCGCTTTGGGTTGCATTTAGAAGTAATTTAATATTTCATAATAACTTTTATGATATATTAAGCTGCATGGCCATTTTTCAACCGCTTTTTTATAGCGGTTAAATAACAAACTCTGAAATTGTAATTAGTAAAGCTACCAAATAAGAAAAATTCGTTTTTTATTGACAGTCTCATAAATTGTTTCATTTAGGTTACCGTATAACAGCTCGTAAAGAATGCATGCATTTTATTATGATTTACGAAACATTCTAATTTTTTTCGAATATCATTTAAATGTTTTATTCTTTTAGAGTTTTTATTACTGTATTTTTTATATAATACCGATTCGGACACATTAATTATATTTATGTTTAGAAAATCAATCAACGATTAACACACTTTCACTTATACCTAAATTTTTCGACGATTCCAAGCACGCCGAACTAAACTCTCGATTATATCCCACTCAATTTTCAATATCGAAGCACACACGTTTTATAAATCGAATGACGCAACAAGGAATCGCATATATCCCGCTAGATTTTTTCAATTTCTCGACACTATCGATTCACCTACATAGAGAAACGAGAGCTATCCCCATCCATTTCAGACCGGGGCGAGTAAATTGCAACCTTGCGCACCCTCACAACCACCGCACGCCATAATATAGCCCCGTTGCGAAACCACACCCTTCGGTACGACTTTCGGCTCAGAATTGAAAAGATAAAAAGCACCCACGTGTGCCAGGGGGGGTGAAACGATCCAGGTCTAGTCTACACCTCGGATAAATGCGTTTTCGATCAGATGCAGCAATAAAGCCTGCCGGAAACGCCTACCGTGCACGTAGGTGCTGATGGTGTTTTGTGCTTGGGGTTCCTTCTACGGTCGATTTGTCTTTTGGGGAGTGTACGAGGTTCTCTTTGGACGGGTTGATTATTTCCGTTTAAGTCGGGAGTAGATTATTTTACGATTCTTTCGTTTTGTATTCAATCGAAATTAATGTTTTTCGTATACAGTACTGATTGTGTTTAAAAAAGCAAAACATTTGAATACATAGTATTCAAATTTCTTGATTATTTTTTTAATTGTAAAACTTTCAGCGTGTATCTATTGTATTTTTCGAACCGCGAAGCTTCTGAATGACCTGAAAACGTTCGTTTTTTCATTTTAATAATGCGGATGAAAACGAGCGTCGGTATTTATGTGTGTTGAAAGATTAATGGCGACCGTGATAGCTCGCTTTGTTCGGTCGTATTAGTGTTTCGCTTTTTGTTCTTAAAAAAAAAAAAAATCGTGTTGTATGCGTGTCGGGGTCCAAATTAATTTTTTTCATTTTTAAAAGCGAAATCAACGCCACTTTTAATCAGAATCAACGGATGTGCTGAAATCGATATTAATTTGAATTCGGGGCTTTCAATTGTCTGACGTTTCTGTGTTCCCTCTCGTAGTATTAGTCATCTTTTTGAAATCAATTATGCAGCTTTTTCCGAATGCAGATTGTAATTTTGTTAAATCATCGTCGGCTCTCCCCCAAAAATCTTTCTATGTGCGAGGGAGATTATCAGAGTTGTTCCATCGGCGCTTTTTAAATTTATTGTATGGTATATTTTTATGAATTTCATCGTCGATTAATTGATGAATAGCCATCAAATTTTCATAACAATGAATCATCGAATTTCAAGCATTCGTCTTTTTTAAATAAAAAATAATCAGTTTTAGAATGAGTCTTAAAATTCGATCTAGCTATAAAAATGCCATTAAATATCCCCTACGACATTCCCCTAAAAAAATCATCCTTATATAAAATCCCGAATATTTTCTATTGATTTCAAACTAAACATTTTCGAGATTAAATCAAAGTTCTTTCTTGACAAATGACTCGATCGCTCTAAATAATCATTTCTCAATTCAGCACGATTTACATACGAATCTCGAATTAAATTTGAATATTAAATACTCGATTCATCGTCTATTCGAACTCAGTACGTGTTTTGCCCACAGATTTGAGCTTCATTAGTCACTTGTTGTGTCGTGTCGGACTGCCCACGTGTTCCTCTCGCCGATCAAACTTCACTCAAAACGTGTCTGAAGATTTTCACTTTTGACATATATTAAAATCCATCCTAGACGATTTTATTCATGTTTAAAACAACATTAAAGTCTTTTGAAGTGTTTTTCCATTCATAATCATTAGCCATTTGGGTTTATAAGAAGTCTGAATATAGTAATGTTATCTTAAAAGTCGTTGTATGATTTTATTTATTCTTGATGAATGTTCATATGATTCTACGCCAGTTTACTCAATGAAAACGAGGATTTTATGAGAATTTTGACGTTTTAGAATCGCACGTACGTGAACGACCTCTCCCCTAGTCACGAACATAAGGAAGCTCTCGAATGACAAAAGCTCAATAAATAACTGTCAACTAAATAGCGTTCGTTCTGCACTCGAATGTGCTCGGGTCTATTCGAAATGTCTGATATATCTTCGATGCTAAACTTCTATACTTGCTTTCAGTTACTTTCTCCATTCGAGCGGCATTATACTGAATGGTATAAGTACAACGTCCAGGCGCATTCAATTGATCAAACTCGATCCGCGTTTTCATCTGCTTTTTTACCCTTGCCGATGCCATGTAATAAGAAAGTTTACCGTTCGTGCGAATCATGAATATGTTTGTACGTCTATAGTATTGGAAACTTTAAATATTCGACGTAGGTCGTTAATCTGGCTTTGAATTTAAAATATCATAAACTTTGGATATTAAATGTATTATATATTAGATGTAATATTCTATGCATTTAAACGTGTACATGTTTTAGAACTATGATGATAATGAACACTGTTTTTCGTTAGAAGCTTTAGTTTCCTCCTACGTATAATCACTTCAGTAATAATTAAAACAGTGAAAGAGAAGCATACACGTTTTGTTTTTTTGGGTTTGCCCAGTTGTTCTTTCAAACCAGTTCGTGACTTTATTTTTTCGTTTTATACGAGAATCATCGGCGCCCATTTCGACGCGTTCCTTATAAAAGACAATCGGCATAAAAATTTGTATATACGACATAATTACAGAAACTCGAACGAGTCTACCTGCCTTTAAAAATGCAAGGTTGAAAAACGGCACTCCAATACACTACCTGTTTCATTGTTTATTTACAATTCATAACCATTATGTAAAGTGGGCGAAGATTCGAGTGGGTTGTCTGATGGACTTGTTAAGGTCGGCGTTACTTTTTTTATTGTTTACCCTTTGCTTTCGTTCGGTTTCTTATTTTTTTCTTAAATTATTTGTAGATAATAATATAAAACGGTTTTTTTTTACCTTTGTGTGTTTTGATGATATGGCAATTTGTCGTTTTTACTCAACGTTTTTATGTATGTGTTTGTTTTGGAAGGATGATTTGAGTGCTGCCGCAAACAAATTTGTCGCCAGATTCCGATCATTCATTTTGCTCTTTGTGATTTATGTGTTATTTATTATTTTTTGAGCGCTATCTCTTCAAAAATATATAAAATAATATTGAAATTTTAAAATCGAGCGTCTGATATATTTATAAAGTGGAAAACTTTTATTAGAAGCTTGAAAGCTTTAGCTACAAAAACAGCTTTGTCTGTGTCTATTTTATGTTGTAGTATAATCACATTTAATCTACTTACTCTATCGAATTCGTTTTAAAACGAAAAATCTATTTCGTTTGTGTTTAAAATCGAGCGATTTTTTATGGTGATAAAAGAAATAGAATAAAATTATCGAAAGTGTTCTCTATACTTGTGCATGTTTATTTTTAAGCAATATCACATTGAACATTGATCGCTTTCGCAAACTAAAATCAATTCCTAGGACATCAAATGAAGATCGTAAATCTAACAATCGAATTTCGTAAACCCTCGCTTCTCCACTTTTAAAACTGCGATCCACGTCATTTTTACGATCGTCGTAAAACCGACACTTCATTCTAGATCCGCTTTCGAAAATTGCATTTTTCACCGGAAACATCGTTTTCCAAATCACGTTAAATCAGTTCGATGTTTCGTTACGTTATATCACATTTTCGGCATGAGTTACGAGGAGCCGTTATATTGTGCGCTTTTAAAGTGTACGTTGACGATGTCGAAAATCTCGACATGTCACAAATATATTTTTCAAGCTTTTTTTTCATATTTGTACACGGCTCGAGAACATTAACGGCGACACGTTTCCATACACGCTTTTCTTTATTTCGTCATTTTCATCAGAAACGTGACGCGACTAGGCGCCGCTCTCGCTTTTCCGGCCGCCACATATTTATTCTCCCCCCCCGTGTTTTTCTTTTATTTTTTCCCGCGCGGACATTACGTTTATATTTTTCGGATCCTGGTAGCGAAAATTTCAGGACCTCCTCCTTTTCGTTGGCGCGTGACGTAATCAGTTAGGACGCTCGAGTGTATCGTTGTCCCGGTCGTCCTTTATTGCGGGAGACGTGCGCCGAGATTAGATTCGGGATTTTTTTCTCGGGTTGTATGTATATTTCATATAGTTTTTTCACGTCTAGGTCTATGTAGTTTGTGTGGATTAGGTGAGAGAAAATATTTTTTTTTTGCCAAGAATTTTCGTTGTCAAGGCCTTTGTGACGCTATCTTGTAAATATGATAGTGATGCGTGCTTTGGTTTTACAAATTGAATTTTTCTCATGATATATATAATATGAATTTGAGCGAATTTATGATTTTTTATAATAGTTACAGTTTCGAATGTAAAAAAATCTAGTAATAAATACGCTTTGCCTCGTATAACACGGTTATATGGCCCCACAAAAATGTCATGTAATACAAATCCGTGTTATATGAGCTTTGAAGTTCATATAAAATTAGTGTATTCATTCCAAAATAAAAACGAAGTTTGTTATTAACCTTTTTTTAAATAAATAATACAGAAATTATACATTTACGTATTTAGATGAAATGCATTATAGGTGCTTAAATTATATTTCTTTTTGTTTTTCACGAGTAATTTATGCATTATAAGTCCGAAAATTAGGTTTCTAAGTGAATTTCGCGCATAGTTTTTACGTATGCGTGTGTAAGTAGATTATGTTCGACAGTTTTTACAAACCATTTTCTATCAGATAATTTAAATTTGCACTAATAATTCGGATGTTAAAAAGTACTACTGGACAACATGTAAACTCTTCAAGATATGGTCAATTTTTTTTAGATATAACTTCCAAACTAGACAGGACATATATTTAAAAAAATAATTTATGCACTTAAATTGCACGTAAAATTCTTTTAATATATCAATTTAAGCACTTATCATTCAATTTTATTCATGTTAATATTCAAATTTGTCTAAATATTTTTTGCACCTAATAATATGTAAGGCATAACCTAATTCATTTTTTTCTATGACCTTATATTTAAAAAGTGTTATACAAAAATAGGTCACAATTCATTGAGCGTGTTATATCAAAATCGCGCTATACGAGGTCCGAGTGTACCTATTAAAAATCAAGTAAGAATCATTTGAAAAAAATCACATAATTTACTTCTTTACACCATTCAAACCAGTCTATCCGATTCTGGTCCCAATTTAAATCGACTCTGGCCATCTGTAATTTCAATAAACGATCGAAAATTGAATTGGGTGAACGTCCGAAGCTTTGAGAGGCCGCATCCGATCGTTATCTGATTAGCGACCGGACGTACGGCTACTGAAATCCAATTTGTATCTGTCGATGGCCACTGGCAGCTTACCTGGTTACACTGTTATGGGAACCGTGCATAAATTCGCTACTATGAGGAACTATACAAAGGATATCGTTGCGAGGATGTTCGCTGGACGGTCGGATGAATATCGTATTACGGTGATTCGATTGATGGGCTTTGTGATGTGAAGATTTTTTTTGGAATTGTTTGTTTTTAAGAATATATTGAATGGCAGTCTTTATTAATCGTCGAAATCAAGCTATATATCGTATGGATAAGAAGACATCATATTTTTATAGAGTAGGCATCGGAAACTTAGGACCCGCTGGTCACCAAGTGACCCATTTGATAATTTCCAGGTATCCTCTTCCGTTCCGCAAATAAAGGTTGTGGACGGATAAATTCAAGACATTATGGAAAGGATATTTAAAAGAAATGGATGATAGTCATCTTCTCATAATATCAACTTGTTAGGTATGGACATCACTTCCTACGAAGTGTTCTTATTTAAAAAAAAAAATGGCTTTGCCATTTTTTTTTCTGCGTTCGATTTTACTTAAATGTAAACAAACATTTTTATATATAAAATTTATTTGAAGTATAAACAGAAATAGATTAACTGGGGAAAATTCAGACGATGATTCGGCACAAATTCAGCACCAAGGATGCCTATCGATAACTTGACAATTATATTTGATTTTATAATAATGAAAATTGTTTATTTTTAAGATTTCAAAGTATAATGTTTTTATTTTTCTAAATAAAATTTATCCTATTATTTACTAAAGGACTATTTTAAAACGAAAGTACTTACTGTCCCGGAATGCCTTCTTCGTGGCTCCCATATCCTGAAATCGGGCCTAGGACAAGAAACTTTACCGGGCCCCTCTTTTACCATTTTTATTTTTATACATTTTTAGTAGGCACCGACGAATCGAATCAACATGAGTTGAACTGAAATTTCGTTACAAACACCCGATATAGACCATATTCGACGAACGGATCTCTTTCCATTAAAAAAGTCAACAAAATCAATTTGAAAACCACAATACCATTCTCGACGCCGATGTCTTAAAGATCCTCATCGCACGAATGCACATCCGACCCGTTCGTCCGCAACCACTGACTTCCCTTATTCAGAATCAGATCCAGCATAGATCATTGTTCCGTATCGCGACCCATCCATTTGTCCACCATATCCGTGTGTTCTGCATTCGACGAATTCCCAGTCAATTTCATCGTTTTGATGCGAGCTGCGGGAGTGCGGTACATCGGAGTCATGCTGTGTCATTCCGCAAATGGATTGTGTGTTCGGGGACGCTTTGCATTACTGAAATTGACTGCGAGACGTCGGGAAAATGTCGGTGTGCTCCTCTGGATGGGGCTCTTTTATATTATGCGGTGGTGGATTTTTTTATGTGCACGATATGGCGGTGTTATTGTTCGTCGCGTGTAAGTAGTGCAATCATGGTACGTGTTCTGACAAATTCGACGAAGAGCCGGAGGAAATGTTTGAATATGTTTTAGTTTTGTTCGATATTTAAGTATGCGCTCGATCCTCTTTTTACACGGGGGATATGTTCCAGAGACTATGTTGTAAAAAATGTATGGCGACCATACCAAAATTGGGCATAGGTTCTAAACTTTCAATACAATTTTTGAAAAATATATAATGTGGAAAGATTTCATCAAGTTAAATCATCAAAAAACGTCGAAATTTTTTATTTAATAAAGTCTTCTTTGAACCGTGTTATTTCGGAATTGTGTAAAAAGAAGGTTGAGTGCATATTATGCTTTAGTTTTATTAACCTTCAAATATAAACATTTGTTTGTAGTTGAATCGATAAACAATGATTATTTGTTAATTTTGTAATGCAATGCTCAGTAAATTTTGATTTAGACTACATACTATTATATAATTACGTAATATAAGTTAAAACTTTATATGATATATCTGAGAAGTTAAATTAACAAGTTTACTTTGATATTCCATACTATAACTATTATAGATATATAAACCCTATTACTGAGTGATGCAAAAGTGAATTATAACTCCGTCGTTTGTTGAATTTATAGTGATGCAACTACACTAATTTCTGTATTTGCACTTCTACGTTTTCGAATAAGATATTATACTAGCGTGATTTTGATTGATCAAAATTATTCTTCTATTTCGTCATGGTTCGCATGAAATAACAAACTACTCCGCAGTAACATCGGAATAATTCATGCGCGATTTCTTTTTATCTCGAAGTACATTCAAAGCACACGCCACGAGATTATCTTAACGTTATCTTCATTTTTTACATACATTTTCTTTTGAATACGTTTGTCCTATCTGTCCACCGTCGGGCGGACTTTCTTTCGCTGTTGCGGAGTTTGTCCATTAGTTTTCGCATTCAGATTTTTTTTCGATTACCACTCGAGCGAAAATGTGTCATGACAGGTGTCTTGCGGGAATACGCCTCTCCGCGGTGTATTTCCACGGGAGTTTTCCTTTTTTCCAGCCCGCCCACACCCCGCTTTCCCCACAAAGGAACGCGCCGTGCGAACTTTCACACGGAAAATTTTCGCCCAACAATGATGGTGTCGGTAGTGCGCGATGACACTTTCGAATTTTCGAAAACGTTCGCGCTTATAAACTTCACGAAGTCGCTTTTTTATTTTTTCGAAATTGATATCCGACATAAATCATCCCTTTCGGTTCCTTTCGGGAGGTAAATGGTCCTTTTTCTTCGTTCGCATGTAACTTTCTTTGACTCTTTGTGAAATAATCGCCTCCACTGTCGCCGGTGGAGGAACGGGAGCGGCAATCCAATAAAAGTTTACTTTTCGTCTCGCTTTACATACGTACTACGATATTTTGTAAGACAGTATGAACGTGTGCGTATAGAATGTTTCGAAGCCTTTTATTCACGAGATGGATGGACAAAACTTTAGCAAGTTGTGTTAAACAATTCAGTTTTTTTCACACATTAAATTTAATATTTATAGATTTTATCATCAGAATATTTCCCCTGGAATTTGATAGATTTAAATTGCGAAACGTAATATTGAGTGTTGACAGTGATGTTAATAGAATGTCGTTTTTAAGTAAAATTGATGAAGCTCTTCACTTAAAAACATCATCAATATATAATTAATTTCCACAAATGACAATAATTTAATGCAAATTCAATTTGTTTTAATTATTTTAATGTGTGTACGTGGCTAATATAACGTTTGTTCACTCGGATTTCCATCGTATTATTATAACATTAATGGAGCAATGCGTGCTTGAACACTGTGAATTGTCAATATTGATTAATGGCCTACATTACCGAATTATCATAGATTACTTTCCCGTTAAATATTATTTATTTAACTTCATTGAAAAAAGGAAATAACGTAAAAGCTACATGAATTTAAAATATCAGCTTTCATATTTTGTTACTTGAAAATAGGTCACTTAGTTCTGAAAAATACCACAATAGTTTGACATGTTCATAATCGATTTTCTAAGAATTTTCCTCGTGCTATTATTAATATGTCAATCTGAAATTCCACTGAAAAACGTCGGATATATTTTTTATATCATTTTATTTTCAAATATAAACCATCAGTGCATTATTAAAGCACATATCACAGCTGCACCATCCATAAATGTCGCTCGTTCTTGGAAAATATTTTCCAACAAGTTTTTCCCACACAAATCATAAATTCAAATTCTTCGAAAAACCTCTCTACCATACTCAACACAGGAGCAGTAGAACGAGAGCAGTGTCACACGTCTCGTCGGATTTGAGCCCACCGAATCCTCTTTGTTTTCAAAGCTGGTTCGTGCGAACGTACACACGCCTGTCGTTTTTGGATTCCTCAGCCTAGGCCTTTGTGTCCTTACAGCCCGAGGAGAAGGCCGCGAAGGAGACACCGCGACGTGTGGTGGTTGTTTTTCATTGTTTTCCAGATGAGGCTTTTCGCGAAAGCTCGCTGGTGTGTGTACAGAGCGGTGGGCCGGCTTAGTTTGGATTTGCGTTGTTCGATTCGATGGTTTCGTGTTTAGTTTTTTTTGGCAAACTTAGTATTCGAAATGAGTCTGTAAATATTTGACTTTGCTTTTTCCATCATTGAAATTAAATATTATGTTCACAATATACCGAATGAAATGTTTGTATGGTGTATTGTAACGAAGTGGGGTCCATTGTGTACTTTCATCTTGTAATACGAAATGGAACAATTTCTCGTATCGATTGTATCAAATATACATTTCGGATAATAATTGACCCTAATTCTGCGTACGAAATGTAAATCGGCGTGTGATATTGACCAAATCGTGTTTGCGAATTTGTGTGTTTAATATACGCAAAGCAATAATACGTCTCAGCATCCGAAGCGTGTTATTTAATAATTGTGAATTTCGACCGAAATGGGAGGGTTAAATCCTCGACTGCTTAATTCAAGATTACGTTAAGCGTCTTACGATAAGCGAAAGCCTTTATATTATCATATTAGAAACGTAGTCTGAAACGCAGCGTCGGGATCCTTCAGGACCTTAGACTCTCGCGCATTCGGTTTATTAACGTCGGATTATGTTTCGCTTTATTCCGTGTATAATATGTTTTTGAGTCGTTTCCGTGCCATTGTTGAAAATTTAACGCGAAACAATTGTTGTCTTCCAGTGCGATGGAATAGTTCCGATTCCTGAAACATATATTTCTGATAAAAGAAACATATCAAGGATTATGAATAGACTCTAACAAAATCATTTATTTTTTATATAAAATATAAATTTATCGCACGAGAAAATAGCGTCGGGATTACGTAAGACTTTTCACATTCGTATTCTAAATAAATAATATTTTCATCCATTATCTTTTCGCGTGGATTTACAACCGGCGCGCGCTCTGCTCCCGAAGGACCTTCGTGTGATGTCGTATTAATTACGGTTTTCTTGTCATGTCACGTGAATATTTCACAAGGAAATGGGAGTCCTTTTCGATTTCGGCACTAAATTTTCCTCCGAGTTTTCCGCGCGTACCGTTCTTTATGTGCGTCACGTGGCGAGGACTATAGGGCGTATATACGCTTGCGAAATACTGATCAGTTATAAAACTCCCTTTTTCGAAATGAACTTATCGATGACGGTCATGACGGTCGAGTTATATTTGTGGAGTGATGTTTTTTTGTGTGGATTTTAGGGGTCGTTTTTGTGTGGAGAATCGTTGATTTCGGGTTCGAGGCTTTGCGAATGTACAATATAAATATGTTGTTTTGTGCTGTTTTTAATTAAAAATTAAATTTTTACAATGTAATTTTTTCTTTTCAAAAATGTTAATTGTATTAAGAAAGTGGGTTGATATTCACGTTGAAAAATTACGAATCGTGGTAGAGATTCGGAAAAGATACGGCGATCTGCAATCGTAAGTTTGGTTTAAACTTAATTCACCGGCGAGATAAAAATAAGTATTTACAAAATTTTCAAACTCATAAATTAGGTAATCTAATTTCGACGATCAGCACTTAGTGCTATTAGTGTAAATTGCCTTCAGATATTCGCCTGTGATGCAAATAAAAATGTTCTATTTCTCTACCGTTATTCCGATTCATAATAAATTTTCATATTCAATAAATCATTCGAAAGTAACGCTATCAGCATGACGCAACTGCTAAAGCTCCTTTGCAGCCTCTTTTTTTCATAATATCGTATTAACCCCAATTTAAATCCGCTCCGTCCGTTTAATTTTTATCAAATATTTTTTCACGCGCCGTAATTTATGGCATTTTCGCAGCGGCGTTGGAAATTTTCAAAAAAAAGATGAAATTCAACAACAGAACGACGGAACGAGAACGAAGGAAAAAAGACAACACCAACAACGACACGGGAGTACACAATGATTAAACACTTTTCCGTCGTAAAGATAAAGGCGAGTCCTCCTCGAACGCGCCATGAATAATGCATAAGCTTTTCTTGTGATACGCCGTTGTGTAATCGTGCACGAAGATTAAACAGAACCAGAGGACTGGGCCGAAAAATTAAAATTTGTCAAAATCGACTTCGGAAATGTCCCTGTTTGTGACATAGTCGAGTGCTTTCTGAAGGACGCTGATAGTTTTTCAGATACGCGTTCTATTCGGATATGCTTGTCTAGGAACTTTACGTACTTGCTTTTAAAGTTCAATATTTATGGAGCGATGAATATAAATTTTTCATTCAATTTCCTCGTATGAAGATTGTTGAACTTTTCTCATTTAATATGTAAAAGTTAACGAATTTTAAATATGTTTGAAGCTCGTATAAATAATTCGTCGATGCAAAATGTGATATTTCCGTTTTAAAATAATATTGAAATCTTTTCGTCTATAAAAAAATCTGATTCTTATTGTATGAATCGACAACACGCTGTACCCGAGAAACGCTATATCCGCACTAAAAGATGCGCCTTTCGGACGATGCGGATCATTTATTATGTAAAATGGTCGATTTTATCCTCCGCATAACAATGACCGGCGGACATAAAAGGACAATTCGATAGGACCTTTCTTTATTTCTTTCGGGTTTTAGGGGCGTTAGATAACGATAAAATCGATTTCTCTCCCGTTTTTAGATCGAAAACCGCGCTGCTTTCGAACCGGGGTGCGTTACCCGACGCTATGGTGTGCTCGTAGTATGGGACGTTTTTCAGTTTTTCATCCGAACCATGAAAATTTCATTTGTGTTATCGTCTCGTTGCAGATGCGCGGCCGTGTATGGAAATTGTTGCCATGAAAAGAATCAATGTTTTAAAGCGGGGATTTTTGTGCTTTAAAGGCGATTTTGTATTCGTTTCAAACTATGTATTCATCGATATGTATGGGATTTGAAATTCTGATACGCTATGTTTCTAAAATTCTATCGTTTCGTGGATTTTTCATTTGGTTTTCATAGCTTTATGTATTCCTGTGTTATTTTATTCTGAAAAGATTTGAATATATTATAATAGTTCATAAGTAATTGCACTCGTATGGAAATGTAAAATGTGATTCGATGTTTTGAACTTTTTTGCAACTAATCGACTATCTACAATTCGCTCATTTGCAATTTTCATTTTTCAACACCCCTAAACGCATTTCCGCAAACGAGCCTCTTCGTTCGCGCGGAAACTTAGCAAAAACCGACGTGCGATTTCCCCGGAAACCTTCAACAACCATCAGCCTTTTCGCGAAGGATTATTCCTTTTTTTCTGCAACACGGTTTTGTTTTCGTAGCTCGGCTCTCGAAAAGACGTAATGATAGATGGGCGTCGCTCGCGCTACAGCCACATACAACATCAAGCTTTTTGTCTGCCCTACGTCAAAACCACGCGCCTAGGGCCAAAACTGCGGACCCTTCTCACCCGGTCCTCTTTTTAGTGTTTTATTCCGCTTTTTTTGACTCGGTCCTTTTAAGGGAGGCCCGTTGATTTTTTTCGGGACCCGCTCTCCGTTCGGAACCGCATTTTTCGTCAGCGAAGTGCGAGAACTCGGCGGAAAGTCCGCCCTTCCTTCCGATCAATAGTTGGCTCTGGCCCCCGTTCCTCTGCTTCCTGAAAACCACCCTGCGGCCCACTTGTGCTAAAGGAGGGTAGACTTTTCGGGCCACCCTTGCTTCGGGGTCCTTGCCATGTGCGTGCGTTTCAGCCCCCATAGATAAGATCTGCACTTTTCGCCATGTTACTCATCAGCGGTTCGAAGCTCGATCGCCTTTTCAGGTAGAAAAACTTTTTAAGAAGTATTCACTGAGATTTCAATGAAAATGATGAATCAGGATTTTCCATTTATATTTTTCAATTCGGTTTTTGAATAAAGTATTTGAGAAAGTGAAATATTTGATATGTGCAACTCGACGAAGCTATTTCAATTTTTCGAAAATCGTCTCAAATAAAAAATGCTTTAGCGAAAGTGTCTTATGCATAATAGAATTTCATAGAAAAATCCATCTCGGCGACATTTCAAATTCAAAACCCCCCGCACTAGAGAATTATTCAAAACTCCTCCGGACTAAGACGACTCCCTCAGCCGTGTTGTTTTTGCAGATCAACAGCTCGGTCTGGGATAATCGCATAATAATCCCGCAGGCTCCAGGAATAAGAAGCCACTCTCATCCGTCGCGGAAAACCGGCAATTCCCGACGCAGAACCTCCGGTATCGGGACCGATGAATAATTCATGGTGGTTGGCCGTGTTGTGACGTGTGCGCGTCAACACGCCTGTTTATGTTCACGCGCGAGCCGCATAAATCTCGAAATTTAATTACGAACGAGCCAGATATCTCCCATATAAATGGGTGTGTGTGTGTAATTCGGTGGGTGGCGTTGTGGTTTTATTGCGTCGGATCGACGAAAGATTTACGCGGATGAAAGAAGTTGGGTGGTATTAGATGGTTGGAGGAATTTCGGGATGTCGGTTCGATGTTATCGGAATGTTTAATTCAGTTTGTGGTGGTGTGTTGATGTTTTTATTGTGATTTTGAAATTGGAAATTGGAGCGATATTTTCTATTTAATTCTTGTGGAATTTTGAGTGTATGACATTATTTTAATGTTCGATGAACAAATGAAGACTTATCATACAGCGGTTCGTAAATAATCGGTATTATACTTCTTTTAAATGTAAAAAATATTTTAAAATTAAACTTTCGCCAGACGAATTTTTGAAATAGTTCGAAACCGCATATTTCTTGTCTTGGAAAAAAGTGAAACTTTAGAATTCTATTTCATTTACATTATGTGACAGTTATTTCTTTTCGTTTGACAGTAATGCATTCTAAATTGTACGGTTATTACTTTCGTTATTTGTGAAAATTTAAAATTTATGAATCTTTTAGGCGTTTTGTTAGAAAAGTATAATTTAAAAAATGTTTCACAAACAAAAACTTTATCAAAATCTTTTTCCATTTTGAAATTAATCAAAATTTTCATACATATTTTTTTCATATTCGTTTTCATACAATTTACGTTCAGTGGACCGAGCGCCTCGATGATTTACATTTAAATAAAAAATATGTAGATACGTCAAAAAAATCGTTAACTTCGTGACTTACGTACATAATAGTTATTATTTAAAAATAACAATATTTACATATTCGAGAACCATATCGATCGATTTACATAATAAGCTCGGCTTGAAAAAATCCAAAGTACAGCCCACGACGACGGATTCGATTTTCGTGTTTATCTCCAGTCTAGTCTCGGGAGATCGTCGAAGGTAAAAAAAGTCATCTCTAAACAACAACAACAACCACCACAGAACTGTGTGAGGAATCCGTGTGGATGTTGGCAAGAGAGAGGCCCTAGCAATTATGTTAATTTCGCCCCGCGGCGACTATTTTATAGTCGTTAAACCACCGAACTGTGGCGCGTCACTCACATTATCATAAAATATTAAATTCCCCGCGAAGTGTAATTTTGAAAAAATCCTCTGGGATTCGAAGTGGGAAAAATCGAAAAGAAAAATGTCGGAGAGAGGAGGGAAAAAAGGCGGCGGTAGTAATTAGACGGACGGTCGAAGTTTTGCGTAATTTTACACTGGGGGTTGTAAATCCGACCCGATTTATTTTCGGCGAATTCAGAATGCGCCATCTCGATGGTCCGTATAAATTATATTATATGTATTTTATAGTTTGTGTTACTTGGCCGTGGAAAAAAGATGATTTTATTGATCCTCGGAGGAACGTTCCGCGGCGTTGGATTGCCATACTATTATTTCGCATTCTGTGTAACGAGACTTAATGGTCCTTTTGAATTATTACATTTTTTGCAGATTAAAATTTACGATAAGTTTATTTTCATGGGCAATATGGTTTTTTATTATGAATTTGATTACAACGCGGACTTATTCATAGATTCTGATAATAGTTTAATAGCTCATAATTTATGTGATAATAATCGTTTACAGTATGTAAGTAGAATAATATTTCACATATTGAATGGTTATAATTTAGCGACGAACTTATCGATATATTCCAACACTACTTAGGTAGTTCAAGCATAAATTCAAAATCGAAACGTGATGCCGACAAACGACACTTTCGAGACTTTCCAAAGCGTCTCAAAGCAACTCGTCGGTCTCGCGAGGATTCTCGAAAAACGGCTACATTGCGAAAAACGGAATATTCTAAGAGATGGAACACGTTATTTACACTCTGCCTTTTTTGCAGTGTCTCAATCGTTTTATCATATGGGACGGCAGTTTGGTCGCGTGTACGGCGTCGGTGGATCATCGCCTTTCGTCGTCCACGGGCGCGAAAGGGTTGATTTTCTCCTTTTGTTTCGACATATATCCAAGTGTTTGGATTCCTAATGTGTCCCTGGGGAGGTTTCGGGTTTCTTCTTTTAGAACTTGGTCTAACTTTTGCTCCCCTTTTTAGTTTGTATTGATCGAATCACGCGAAAGCCAATACTTGTTACAATCGGTGATTGGTTCGAATCGTGCTTTCATCCGATTTTTATACGAGATTTTTAGAATTTTTTTTTTCTAAATAATTTAATGGTTACAAGTAATATTTCAGATTCATTTACAAATTATGCTAATGTAAATATATCCGGTCATTCATAGATTACATTTGGAACGTGCGTGACATTTCAATAGACTTATTTGTTCAGCATGTAAAAGAATAAATATTTTCCCAGAAACACGTTATGCATACAAAATTTTAATTAAGTCCTAGAAAATTCCGATCCAATTCGAAAAGCTGTCATTCATTAATTATGCTGCTTGTGCATATGAAGAAAATTTACGAATCTTATTCCGTGTTTGGTTATGTAACGAGCATAATATTGTACATTCGCTCGTGTGTTATATTGGTAGTGTTAATTGCGCACAACGTCAGCTTAGGGGTTGATATGCGCGATAATTATAAATTAAATTTTCATGCAGTATGCTCATATGACACGAGAACTTAGCTTTTATAGATCGTGAGCAATGTGGAATAATTCCCTCCAGAAACGACGTGCATAGTTTATCATAAAGTACTATAGTTTCTATTTAAATTTCGTCTTATTAAATTTTTCATTCAAACAAAGAGATTAAAGACTCGCATGAATTCTATTTTGAATATTTTAGTTTTACAGAAATTTTTAGTTATGTAAAATAGTTGAAAAACCATTATTCACCCTTAACTGAATTGTACACATGCAATTTCCGCAATAATATATCTATATTTTTTATAAAGCATATCAAATATGTATATTCATTTCTCTATGTACATTTAAAAGCAATTACCTTATTGAATCGGACACCATGAACAGCAAACCACCCTCACAACAGATTACATAATATGACTGCGACCTTCGCGTGCAATTATCTCCGCAGACAGAACGCACGGTGCACTTGCTTTAAAAGTGCACATGCAATACGACAATCATGCCTGGAGTGCGGCCAAACGGCCGTTAAGCTTTCTTGTTTTAACGGCGTTAACGTCGTTATCGAGCGTCGGCCGTTATGCCGTCGTTGTGTGTGCGAATTCTCGGCCCGTCGACAAAACGTGCCAAAAGTCCTAGATGAGAGTGCATCGAACTTTCTCGGTCGTGATACAATATAATATCGAGGTTATGTCCGCGAAATGATTGAACAATCAATTATTTACAGAAAGAATCGTTAACTTTCATAGAATCGGCAAATATAATACCTGCGCGAAAATTGTCGCGGAATTTTCCGCTCGATCATCGCAATTTACGACGGAAGCCCATTAGTGTTCGCATTTCCCGGCGACTTTTCCACGTAGCGCGCTTTCCCGAAGGCTTCAATATTTACATTATTATTATCGTTATTATTCTTCGGGCATTTTAATGGCGATCGATCTCGTTCGCAGATAGGCCTTTTCGCTTTTGAACGATTGCATTTTTGCGTGACCGTCGCGTGAAAAGCGATCCGACGAAACTCTTTCCTACGGTAAAGTGTTTATTTTTCGGCTCGGTTCGCGTTTCGGAATTGATAAGCTACATTAAAATCGACGTTAATAAATTAAAAATGAAGTGCGCCCGTTGTATGTGTGTTCGGAAAATAGGTTTTTCATTCGGGAAATTTTGGCTATTTCGTGCGGTCGCGGTGCGTATTGATTGTCGCTTAGTGCGTTGGCTTCGTGTTATATAAAAATTCGTATTATATTTTTATGCATGAAGAACGTTTTGATTTTTTTATGCTTAGGGGTCTATTTAATATTTTCACTTCGAAAATTCAGTATGTAAATCCGAGAACGGTTCAAAATTTTAGTTTAGCATAAATTTCTATTCTAAAATTTTTAATGTTTGGAAACTAAAATATACTTCCGTAAACATATACGGAAATTATATGTTAAATGAAAATTAAATTTACATTTTTCTTGAACGAATAACGTATAAGTATATTTATATTGCATCATCTCGAATTTTCGAAATAAATAATTAAACTGTACGTTGAAAATGCTTCAATGTTGCATAATGATTTTTACAACGGTAATTATAGGCGTATTAAAAACCTTTCAATCACGGCACTAAAAACTACAGAGTTGCATTGAAATTTTCACCGGAATCCATTCGGAGCATAATACGAAATGAGCCGAGTTTTTGCACATATTCACTTTTCGTCATTATCCATAGGTGTTTTGTCTGTGATATATTTGTGTGGGATAAATAAAATCGTTTCATACCGCGCGATTGAACATAAAAGCGATACGTGACATCAAAGCGTGCTGGGTTATTACTACGCACGTATCATGTTTGGCGTTCAATTTTCCGAATTTTCCTCGTGGAAAATTAAAATTTCCATTGCGAAATTACGCACTGTCGAATCGATGAAATATTGACACTCAAAAATGTCAAATGTGTATTGGATTTTTCTACGTTTCCGCTCACACGCCGAAGATGGTTAACGATTTACGTAAGTCGTGACCGTTCTATCAATTTTAATTTTATTGTCCACTATTTATTACGAGCTTTATTATTCATGGAAATCGTTCAAATCTGAAGGCTTTCGAGGAACGAATGCGTTTTTTTACGACTGCATTCTTATTATTTAACGTCGGGCCGTTTAAATTTTACAACCAAGTCATAAAAAATATTTTCGTTGTAAATTATCCGTACCATCGATTTCGAAAATATCAACTTTTTTTATTATTGAATATGAATCGCTTGTATTTTTCGTTATTTATGTTTTAATCATTGCATTAAATTGTATACCGTTTGAAAAGTTTCGATGACTGACGAGTTTGTATTCAGATTGTATTAATTGAAATTAAAAGCTTTTAATGTGTTCATGAATAGGTTTATGACGCTCATTAAATTTTCAGTACAATGTGTACGCATCTAAGTTAGACGATTAATTATGAAACTTTTAGTTTTAAGAGTTGATAAGCCTTGTAAATCTGAGAAGCATTTTGACAAATGATAATGTATTTACGGCAAATAGCATAACTTGAACTTTCGAGTTAGTTTTTAAAGCGTTCATTTATTTATGCACTATAAATATCTAATGGTTAATATTTTTGACAAATGGTTTTGGGTGGTACCAAGCATAATATAATATAATATAAATAATTTTTTTGAATAATTTCTTTTTTTATATTATGTGGATTGTGTAACATCAGTTGCAAAACAAGGTGTTCGTAACAAATTTTCTTAAAAAAATTCCATAAATTTAACATGCCAAATGAACGAATTTAAAAAAAAAATCCCACTCATTTCATTTTATATACAAATACCAATTACATGAAAAATACAAGTACTTAATTTATTTACTCAGCGGAACTCAATGACATAAAAGACATAAAACTTGGCACTGAAGCGTACATGAGAACCGACACGAATCGCCACTCCACTGTACTTGACATTACGCAACGCCATTTTCTCTAAATCCGCATTAAGCACGGCGCAGTTTAACCCGTGCAATATACGGGAATGGGCCGTTAATAACGCGCGATCGTTACACAAGGAGACGATGTAAAATATTTGACGTTTATGAACAG
Source organism: Hydropsyche betteni (assembly GCA_028571205.2). Lineage (NCBI taxonomy): Eukaryota > Metazoa > Arthropoda > Insecta > Trichoptera > Hydropsychidae > Hydropsyche > Hydropsyche betteni. The sequence continues at coordinate 811,560 of JAOXNN020000088.1, read as the reverse complement.
GCCGTAAGTCCTCCGCAGTCTCCAGAGGACCGACATTATAAAGGACTATTAAAACTGAATAAAAAATATTCGAAAAAAGTAACGTCATGTACCGAGATCGATGGAAGTACGGGGCGATTCATTATACGGATTCTTCCCACGTACGACATTTATTGTATAAATATGGTAACGTTATATTCTCGGACGAATATCGTTAAGATTCGTAACGAATTTATTCTATGTATTGTTTATAATCGATTGTAAATCTTTTTTTTTGTGTCGCTATGAATTTAAGATGATAATTTCGAACGAAGAAAATGAAGGACAAAAAGGTTTTCGGATAAAAAATTCTAAAAGATACCGCCCTAAAATAAAACGATGTCCTTCAGAATAAAGGACGCATGGTCACTGTGTGTATAACGGAGTAATGCGTAATTGAATCCTAAGTGGGGTGATGGAAAAATTGTACGCCCACGAATTTTCATATTATTTTTGTATATATTGTGTGTTATTTTTTACGACACGACTTTCGTGCCTCTTCTTATGCGCACGAACAATGCTTTCGGGTTGTATTCTAAGCTCGTCTACGTTTTATAAAATATTACAACAATGAATTGTACGAATAAAAGTTATGTTTCGAACACGATTTCGAACCTTTGCCTGCTTGTTGTGCGTTGTCCGTAGTCAGTTTTCGTCCTACGATTTTGTATTTTGGATTGGATTCAAATTTATGTGCGTTTTGAATAATTCGTTTTGGAATTCGTATTGATTTATGTATTGAAATTTTACATGAAAATAATTCTAGATTTTCTTGAATAAATTTTATACTGTCATGTTTGTTGAACAACGAACAAAATTTACATTGATTTTTTTTGTTTATCATCAATACACAATTTATAATATGCACATATCGTTAATCATTTCTAATATGTTGAACTTTCACAATATTAACGCTTCTAATGAGACGCACTTCAAAGCCGTAAGCACGTTTTTCAAATTATGAATGCTCAAACTTAATTCTTATTTATCGAATTCCTAACTGTTCATTACACAAAAATGCATGATATTCGACCCTTATACCCGTTGGTTAGAAAAAAAACAACACTCAATTTTGACGATTCGAAGCGTTCGAAGATGATTTAGTATCTGCGCTTCGACTCAAACCAGTTCCCATACAAACGTTTAAGTGCATTTCAAATCACACGGTACCTCACCCAAATCCACATCATTATAATCGGCCCGATTATATTATATTATTTTATTATGCCTGTCGTCAAAGCGAAAACGCGAAACCTGAAAGCGGCTGTTTGCCCTCGTATTACACGCGTGAAATAACGATGTGTGCTCGTAACCCCATCGTTTCGTACGTCTCTCGTAACAGATTCGTTGCGAAATTGTTACTTACACATGGCCCGCTTTGCATGTGTGCCCTTTGGAGTATTGTGCGTCCCTTTGGCCGTCTGCTGGATCCTTTCATTGTCCGAGAAAATGCAAGTCCTCGCACAAAGAAAACCCTCCCCTCCGATTCGCGATGGCAAAGAAGCCCGTTTTGCGGATCGAGTTTTCGTTTATTTATTTTTTAGAGGAGATAAGTCGTCTCACAAAGGCGTACCGAACGTAAATAAACAAATTTCGCGACAAAAGGCTTTCATTGTGACGGGGAAAAATTGAGCGACGAGCTTCATTAAATTCACGCACTTTGAATGGACGTACTTGATTCGACCTCTGTGTGCGAATCGAAAGGATTCGTCCGGACAGGAATTCGTTTTATTTGTTTGCCGATCTTTCGTTTTATTATATCGTGATAAATTTCGCTAATAATGTCAAGCTTGTGCGGACTTGTGCTTGTGTTATTTGCCACCCTTGTGCCTTGGAGCACTCCACGCACGAGTGTATTTGCCCTCCACTCTGAGCTGTTAAAATCGTGGATCTTTTCCCTCTCATCCAACTTCATTGTGGAGAACAATGAAGTTATACATTGTGTTTATATTTCGCGAATAGTACGTGTGTATTGTGCCGTATCGTCTTCGGTGCTTTGTAACGCTTTTGTTTCGTTCAAACATTTTAACGAATCTCTCGTTTCACTCTCGTGTTTAATATCATAAAATTTTCAATGCACGTTCTTTACGCTACTTCAGATGGCCATTTAACATATTTTCCCGTCTCGGTGCAAACTCCGACGAAATGTTTGTTTCCCAGTTTGTAGGGTCGCTGAAACTCTCGTTGGTTAAAAACAAATAAAGGCCGGAAAATATGCTAAAAAAAAGTTTTAAACTTTTTATACAAAACCGACGGTACGTCCTTCTGTTGCGTTCAAGTAGTTTTCCGGTGAATTTTCACGTAGTCGAAGCACAGACAGAAGCGTACGAAGAAACTTTTGCATTTCGTCCGCAAACGATCGCAATTTTTCGTATATTTCATAGTGTATATTTTGTGTACGACACATCTCTCTTTTCCCTTAATTAAGCGGAAAATTCGTCTCATTTTCGCAATACGAATTGAGTATCGTTTTCGCTCTATTTTTTTGCCAGAGCTTTTTCCGATTGCCTTGTAACTAAGTAAGAGCAAGGCTATTGCCTTTCGGACTTATCGTATAAAAGAGTCGTTTTTCCCTTTTGTTTCCAACTCGATTTTCAAGTGAAACTATCTTAACGGGATTACATCGCATTCGATGTACGCTTCCGACTTGTATGTCTCTTACATTGTTTTTAGGTTCATGACGTCTATAGTGCAGCAATTCTTAACATTAACTAATTACATTCGAATTGCCTTGTCGAGCACGTTTTTACAACTAGAAATAATGAATCGTTCTAAAGTGGCTTCAATTTTTACTATGAAATATATTGAATGCGGGAATGAATGCTGCACAAATATAATATAGCAGGAATAATTATTCTCGGGGCTCGAGATGAGAACAAACCGTACATTTTCACTGCTAACGAAGCGACCGTCGTACGTGTCTGGCTTTGAAGATGCACTCGAGCCTTCTTCATTTTCCAACTTTTCCCCGGGTATGTTTTCGAGAGTTTCCTCTACTCAGCCTTGAGTGGTAAATTTCAGCAGTTGACGCTTTTCTAGCGTCCAAAATTAACCGAGGTCTCGTGCTACGTCCCAAGTTCAATTCAATCAAATCGGAAACAGCCTGACTGGGTTCTGTTTCCTTTGGGACGTCTATTGAATTATGGTCGTTTCTATGCTTCTGTGGTGCTGATCGACAGATAACGTTCGGTCGGCTTCCATTCAAAGTGTTTAAATTGCGGTCTATTGCCTTTTCTGTCAGCTCCTCAAGGGAGCGAGTGGACTTAAAATACCTACGGCTTTTGCTCTTCTTGTTTTTCACCGAAAGACTTTTTAAGTGGCTCGAATAGTGCAGTGGACTTCTTATTTAATTTACTCAACATATAACTCAAATATCCTATTCAAATGAATTAAAAATGTGTTTGAATATAAATATTTGTATAGATGGATGTTTCAGGATAACATCGGATCAGCCCAGCTCAACTTCTCGTCTATACGTTATCGTCGTTTTTTCTTCGACCCAATTTACTCTGAAGTTTCTTGGGTGTCTCCTTATGCTTTGAGGCGACAAACTGTGTCTGAGGATTGTGCAGGATTTGGGTCTATCGTTGCTTTTTTCCTGCGAGTCATGTTTGCAAATGGGCCGGTTCTTATGGCGACCATTTGTCGAACATAATCCGAACTCGTGTTCGCGCTCGCATACTACTTTTCTCGAATCACAGTATCGAATTCCAGCTTCTGAATTTCGAATCGTGTTGTATAACAGCTTTTTCCAATATCCATCGACTCTTTGATTTGATGTTTATATGTACGACCCCCTGAACTAATTCGTGTTGGACTCTGGATATAAAATTTTTCTATGATACAGATCCTCATATATTCTATAATGTTCTGATCGCACATTGGCAATCGCCGATACGACATACATGGACGATTTGCGTGTTCGGGAAACGGGAGTATTTAACCGTTCAATTGCCTAGTAGATTCTACGCAACAATGCTACCGCAACGAGCGAGTATATGAATATTAATTCGACCGAATATCGCATTGTTCGAATCGAATTTATGGCGCGGCATTAATTTGCAATATTTTAACACGTTCCGCGGGCGTGTCTAATTGAGTTTCAGCAAGTCGAATACAACGTTATGTAATATGTACAGTTGACTCCTCATTATTTTACCTTTGATTATTTCAAGTTATCTGATGAACTAAGCAGCTTAGTGAATGACTTAAATCTTAGAATTTGATTTTTTTTCAAATGTAAGTTTTAATAATTAAAGTAATTTACGTTGTACGATTTAATTGATGCTTTATTTTTGTTGTAAATTTCAGTGCAAAACTAGACCTTTATATGTTTCTTCAAGTTTATAAACTGACTCTCAAGGGCTCTATAGACACCAAGCTCATATTACTTCTTTAAAGTATTTTATGTTGTTATTACACTTTAGAACAAATTCGTGTTTCATATCTAATGTTTAAACTTAAATTGTTTCATCGCAGTTGTTTTCAACTAAATAAAACTAAAATGTAAATAATATCATATACACCTAATTCTCTTTTTACACGGTTCCGAAATAACACGGTTCAAGGAAGAAGAACCGATTGGTTTTATTACACGGTGTTTTCACTTTAATACAATATATTTAAGAAAAAGTATTATACTAACACGCTACCATGGTAAGATTCAGAGTAGGCCATTATACTGTTATAATTACATATATTTAATTATACTTATTAAATAAAAAAATTCAATGTTTTTTTTTGTATTAAACATTTTTTATAAAGTACATTTGAATATAAGGTCTATCCAAATATACTGACAGAACCTATTTCCATTTTTCATATGATCACCATACATTTTTTTTACACAGTAGTCTCTGGGACGTATCTCTTGCGTAAAAAGAAGATTGGGTGTATTTAAAAATTTTGGTATTCAAACAACAGTCTTCCTTAGAAAAATCATATCTATTGAATCAATTAAAATACAATAAATAAATGCAATCGCATATGATTTCAATATTCTATTCGGAAAATAACTCATCTTCTGGAAGATTTATTATATCAAAAAGACTATAATTTGTTAATTGTGAAATGAATATTCCTAATATTTTATTTTTCCAAAACACTGTTTTGATTTCATTATCATCTTCTATAATTTATATCAAAAACAACAGATTCAACTCTCATTTCTACACGAAGATTTTCCTATATTATTTAAAATTCAAGCATTTATTCCTAACGATATCCTATTATGATCCTATTATGACTGCATACGATGATGACGATAAACTTCAAAAACATGCATTTTCCTACCGATTTAATAATCGCACGTAACACGCGATAACCAGACCATTTATCAGTGTCGTCTAATTCAAGCGATCGGTATTCCACAGCACGTCATTATATTAACCGGTCGAATACTTGCCGGCAAAGTTAGAATTCCGCAAAACTGTTCGGGGGGCGCCGGCCGAACATCCTAACTATTCCGTGAGTTACTTACGCAGAATTTTAATGCCGAATATTGCGGACGATTCGATGGATTTTTCGCATTTCGGATCGTTTTTTCTTATATCGGACACGTCGGAGTTCGTCGTGTAGTTTTATGTGTCTGCGCGAATCTAAAAAGCGCGTTATGGGATTGAAGAACGCAATATATTTGCATGAAAAAGGCTAAAAGGCTCGTCCTCGCTTTGGAAATGTCGAAAGCGAAACGGCGCCGATATTGCGTGCCGTTCGCTTTGTTCGTGTGTCTGTTGGTTTGTGGAATTTTTTTTTTATGTCTTATGTAATGTTTGTTTTTCTCTTTTTTCAGGTGAGGCTTGTTTTTTATTCGTCCCCGTTCGAAGTGTGCAATTATGTTATAATTGGGAATGTTCCGAGAGCTTGTTCTATGCATTGAAATGGTGAGTTTTGTTTTGAAATGGAATATTTAAAAACGTAGAGAGTAATCCGTTTTCTCATTATAACGCTCTTGATAATATAATTAAAAACGAAGCCGTCTACTATGTTGCTTCAGTCGTATTTTCAACGAGAAAATTGTATTTTAAATTTGATTTGATTTTTGCATTTATTCAAGATTTTTTTTAACTATTTGGTGGGAATAAAATTTTTCTTGTGCATAAAATGTAAATTGTATTACTTGTTTTTTTTATTGTTAAAAGCTCGCACAGAAAATAACTTTCAAACCATTCTGCCCTGCTTTGCAAAATAACCTGTAACGCAAAATCCCCGCTAAAACCCATTCAAACGTACCCCAATTAGTATAATGCGAACGGTTCATTATATAAAAATGTATATAAAAAATAGAACAATGATTTCAGCGATATAAAAGAATCGCTTTATGTCTATCGTGGAAAGGGGCACAAAGTAGGCGGCAGTAGGTTGAAAGCTTTCTCTAATTTCCCTCCAGCTAAAGCACTGCGGGTGTGACCGCTTTTGATAAAGTTATTTTCGTTGGCTGGAGACTTCTCGAAACAAAGACAAATAGCTCTTCTGCGAGAATATCCTCTCGCTTCGAAGTGTATAGATATCGGCGCAGTGAAGGGGGATTAGTCGACCGACTAACTATTCAGAAGCTGGACTTAATCCTGCAAGGGAAAAAGTTCATTTTTGATCCGAGGTAGTTTTCAAACCCGTTTCGAGAAAGTTTTAGTACTATCCGACTTTGGGGAGATTTGTTAAAAATTAGTCCATCTTTATAATGAAATATAATAGGATATTTTACGTCGGAATTCGAATAAAAACATATTCAAATAACTCGTGTCTATTTTTATTGAGAGCCCTATTTCGCTCAAGGTGTAAATAAATCTGACTAAACAAGTGATACGTGCGGACAGGCGAAAGCTCAACCTTCACCCTTTAGTCTGCGATGGTTTTTGAAACGCTTTCGACGGAGAAAGTTCAGCATAGTCGAATTCACACCTCGTTAGCGAACACAACGTGTCTGACAGACGAGAAGTGTTTCACAGCACTAAGGAAGGAAGTCTTTTCGCCTGTCGGAAGTTATATCCGATGAATTCAATCGCCAAAGTGTCGTTGTCTTCGAATCGATTCTTTCCCATGCAGATCGATCGTTCTTTGTTTCGGATTTTCTTTGACGTTTTTTGTTGTTTGTTATGCATTGTGTTGGGTCGGAAAATTGTTTTCGAGTAATGGAAATTTTCGCCTTTGTACCATTCATCAGATTTTAATCGTCAAATATATTTTTTCATGAATTTTCTAAGAAAATGTTATATTAGATCTGTGCCTGATAAGGTCATTTTACTCTTTTGTAATCGTGAAATCTCGTTTCCTTCTTTGAGCAGGTCACTATACTTAGATGAACTTTTTAATAGAACTATAATGGAAACGATCACGTAAACTATATATCGATCACATATTATAGTTTATTCTAGTTATTGAAAAGAATATATTTTATAGGTTTCTTTCGCGTTTTTTACTGGAAAATCATATATACACATACGAATACAAATTGAAGCAGTATCATTTGATCCTATTTGAACTTTTCGCGTTTGAACCAGTTAATGACGAGCGCCGTTCCACATTTACACGTTGTCTTTTATATGAGTTCATAACGATAACACGAGACAATTGACTCAATATTGCGAAACGCATATAAAGAGGTTTCAATTGCCGGTTATTTAATGGCGTTCATTGAACGCATATTCAACCACATTACATAATATAAAAGCAACCCGGAAAACTGATTTCGACCATTGCGAATATTAATATTCGACGGTGATATTATTTATCTGACAATCGAGAGTCATCTACCTCTCGCGTCCTAATAAAATACGTTTAGTGTGCGACCGTACTTAATTAATTTTCATAACGAAACCTTAAAGTGTCAGAAGGGCTAGCGACAAGTTATTAGGGTTAATTCGATACACACTCACATACTGTAAGCGTCGAAAATGTCTTTATTATTCTATACGGGCGTATTGTAGAAAGTTTAACTTTCGAATTATCATAAAGCGGTTAAAATCTGTATACTTACCGCGCGTATTGCGAACGGTTAACGGTTAACTCGTATACGTAATAAAAGACGGTTAAAGAGCATTCCTCTAGTGAACTCGGTTTTACGAGCCGCGCATTGCATACATATATATATATATATATATATATATTACACATAGGTCAAATGCATTTTCAGCTTTTCAGTTGCAGCGTGCACTTTTTCAGAATGCCATAATCCGGTCGTAAATCAGACGGGACGCGTATTAAATACACCGAATTCGGACCATCGCGAAAAATGTCTGCTTTTGCCTTTTATCATTCCGAATGCGAGTTTTTCAGTGCCGAATTTATTATATTAAAATATGTGTGGGTTGCAGATGTTGTCGCGAAATATTTTTTGTGTATGTAATTTTGTGTAAATAGTTTTCGTCGTATGTAAGTAATACGTAATGTTTTTGCTATTATGGGCGTTTTTATTTTATCTTCGGTCGATCTGTATCGGGTTGAAATATATTTTTATATGCAAATGTTGTTGCTTCGTGTACAATGTTAATTGCCGCATAAATCATATTGCTTTTAGGCCAATACTTTCTTAGTATCAATAAATATATATAATATTATGGTAATTTAAGCCTTGATTCGTTACAATTTTAGCTTTATTACATCGTCATGTGAATTTATGCATAATGTTAATCAAATATTCACAGTATGGATACGCAATATTTTGTTCCGCTAATAAATCAATTTTTGGTACATAAATATAACTTAAACAAGAAAATTACACTGTAATATTCATCGAAATTAATATAACTTAATAAAACGCGTATTTAAAATATTATTGATTAAATTCTAGCATAAAAACTTTATTAAATATGTCTAATGAAATTTCCTTTTTATTTAGTTTTTCGCCGAAGGGGCATTTACGAAAATTACCTAATCGAAAATTTTCTCGAAACCCTTTCTTTCTATTCACTTCAACTGCGCGAGTTTCAAAAGTTTCTTTCATCCGTCGCGCGTAAACGATCCTTCGGTTAATCTCAAAGATTTTCCTTTTGAAAAAAAAAATTATAATTTATGAACTCCGAATCGAGTGAGATTCCTCCTCCCCATTCTGTTGAATAGATTTCAGACAATCTTTCACGGCTGAAAGTTTTCTTAATTAATCCGCCGGAATTTCACTGAGGGCGTCTTCCGCCACCCGCCCACTCGCGGCGTTTTGATTAAGTTTCACCTTTCGTCTGTGATTTTCTTCGGATAATATGTTATACATTATTTTATTATAATACAAATATATATATGCCCGCGAGCCGGCACGCGTACGCACATTGTTTTGCAGGCCGGTCACGTATTTGATGCGCTCGTTACTGTATAATGTTACCGGTGTCGGAAATATGAAACTAGCATTATGCGAATTTTATACTTACGTATGTTGCCCGAATTTTGTTCGAATGACTCGGAAGTAATTGTGGAATGTTTCAAAAAGTAGAATTTTTCATGTTATTTGATTGTATGTTGTGATTATTTAGTGAAGTAATGATGTATTGTGTTTCGAATCAGCGCTGCTTGTTGAAAGTCATTTGTTTGCTTTTATCGGTGTTTTCATCTGTTATTTAACAATGTGTGATTCTTATTATGTATTCTATTAGAGAAAATTTAGTAATCTGTTTAGTTATTTTATCTTTCGTTAATGGATGTTTGGTTTTCTATTGCTCAATAGTCAAAGGGTATCGTTTATCTTTTGATGGAGCCAATCCCTTTTCGTTTCCTGTTCATGTAATTGTGCGGTCATTCAAAATTTTTTTCACGTTTTTCCATTTGGTTCGATTGAAGGTTCCCTTATCCATTTATCAATTCGAAGGTACTTTTACCGGATAACTACTTTTTCTTTGACGATTTTACATGTACGCTAAAAAAATTGAATATATACATTTCGTTGGGTTTCCTTTACAGACAAATACAAACTGAATTTTCAATACGTTTTCATGTGGGTATATTTCAACATTGCTAAAATTAAACCACACCAATTTGTAATTTTTTCTCATATTTTCATCGAAATTGCGTAAATGATAAATGAATTGTAAAGTAATATAGTGAAACGACCATCCGGTTCTGCGAGATCACACTTACCGATATTGCTCCTATTATTAATACTTACTTCATTCGAAAACCTTAAGCACAAACCCATAAAACACCATATGATTAAAAACCGTCGACTCGAGCTGCATTCAACTTCCACCGCAGAAGGTTTCCTCCCGATTCCGACTCGCCAATTCGATTTCCTTCGATTCGGACGATTTCCCGCTCTCGTTTCTTCCTGTCGGACCGGAGCGCGGTTTTCCAATTTTCCCCAGTTTGTCTCACATAAGCCACTGAGCGGAAAACAGGGTCATTGTTCAATTTGTGTACCCATAATGTTATACATATATAATATGTGTACGTACACAAGCGTGGCCCGTCAAACCGTCCTCTGGGACGACAACGTCAAACGAAATTCTCTATACTCGATTAGATAACGAAGTTATACTTCTGAAACGACGCAAATTGGACGCGCCGAATAATGGACTTGGTTACTGCGAAGTACCTGCTTCACGTTCGTGAGGCTGTGTTTGAGAGTAGCCAATTGTTTTGAAGTCAAATGGTGGCTGAGGATACTCAGTTGATTTTGTGGTACTAGGAACCAAGAAATCAAATTACGTGAAATTTTTTTGAAATACAGTTTTTACGCTTCCAATTGGACGTTTTACACTTTGAATTAGATGTTTAATACTTCAAATCCAACTATAACGAAGTATTATTAGACCGTTTTCATAATAATAAATGAAATTAATTACTACGAGTTATTGTTGAATTTAAAATGTCCAAATCATAATGAAAAGAAAGTTTATTTGAAAAATAAAAACTAAAGCAATGATTTTTCATGTTTGAAATTCATTTAAAAAAAAAATTTTATGATTTTTTTAATACATTCTATTTTCATTCAAGTTAATGATTGTATCATATAATAAATGATATAAATCTTTTTCCCATTAAAATATCATATTCACATTGTGGCAACCTAACAAGATCCCATTCATAACAAATAATATGAAAACACTCAATATCGGCATTTAAATTTTCTTTTCCATTTTAAATAAAGCTTCCATCGCAAACTTTGAAACAGAAACACATATCAATCTTTCATGATTTTCCGCGAAACCTTTGTATTGGTCTCACAAACAATCGATCCATTCAAAGAATGGCGCTCATTAAAAATATAACTGCATTAACACTGTTGCAGAACTAACCGAGTTTCCTGCACATATAATATATATCGTGTACGAGTCGGTGTCGACTTTGCGGACGTGAGCGCGCCTGCGAAGTAAAATTACGAGGTCAGGGGTCGCCAATTTTGCGCTACGTGTTTGAAATTTCAATTTTTCTTCAATTAGGTGCACGCTGGGTGGCGCCACTGCAATTTTCTCAGTGCGCGTTATGTACTAGTTGTAATTGAGCTCGACTAAGAAATCTCGTTGTAACTTTTGAGATTTGTACTTAAATTGCAGTTCTGTGTTTAAATTTAAATAGATTTCAAGGTTCGTTGTGTTATTTTTAAAGAGTTAGTTCCATTTAATGGATTTTCATTATATTATAAATGACTCGTATTTTAAAATTTTAACAAAATGGAACCATAAATATAGAGAAAACTATTAAAAACTTTTCAAATAGTAAAAATTTCATAAGATTTTTATTTATTTTACTATTTAACATTCGAAAATAGAATTTCTTGATAATTCAAGCTTCATGATTTATTTTAAGCATTGAATGTATAATAATTTGAACGGCAACGCTATTAAAATTTCAGCTCGAGCTGCACCCAAAAACGTCTCCAAATACCATTGTAATAAAACTGAAAATTAAATTTAACGATATAAATTAAGTCTAATTGCTATATTGCACTCAAAGGGTTGGACGCACCTGTTTCAACACGCAAACAAACAGTATTGTAATAGTGTCGCAACGGCACGTGCACTTCGCATTTGCTTTCTGCACTATTATTCACTAAACATAACTATATTATAGTGCCAGACTACACCAACTAGATACTAGACCAGCGCTGAAAGTTAGATACACTTGCCATTAGTTTGGCTTATTTCGGACGTGTATCGATTGACAGTAGCGCTAACAGTATTATAGTGGACTTCTAGCAATAGTTTCGCCGCACCGAATCCACTTGGTTCTGTTCGAATCGAATTTGTATCTAATACAGGAATATTTGTATAATAAGAGCTGGTTTTCTTGGATGAACGACAAATCCGTAGGCGCCACAAGACGCCTCCCAAACGATGTGCTTTGCCTAAGTCTGAATAATTAAGATCTAAGCTCGGTTGACCCACGCGAACCCATTCGGATTTGAACAGAGCGGTCGTAACTACGTTTTCTTAGTAGCGACCGCAATTTAGCATAATCGCAAAAGTTAAGTTCTGGATCTTCCCGAGACTGAGATAGAGAAAAATCTTTTTAAACATTAATTATAGTATTAAAAAAAAAAGTTAAATTCAACTGTTCCAAATCCGGAGATAAAACAAACGCCTGAGGATTCTTGGCTCGGAAGTCTTATGAAATGAACCGGATTAAGTCCCTATCCACTTAATATAAACAGTGAAAATTTGGCACACTACTCACTTTTGAGAGCGGATTCGCCAAAAAAACCTCAGTTAAACGAAAGCGTGCAATTTCACACTGCCGGGTCGACTTTGCATCTTAGCGCGAATTCTCGAAAATCTCTTTCGGTGACGTAAATTTGTTCGCGCATATGCGAGAAAACGTGATGTCGGATGTCGGGCTCATCTTTCGCTCAAACTGTAATCTTGCACTTGCGTACGTGCACGTATGTTACATGAGATCGTAACTCGGGAGTGTTTGCAATTTTAAACTTTTGAAAGATGCGATGTTTAGGTGGGAAAATTTGTATGTGAGTTTTGCATTTAGTCGACACGTGTCTTGAGCTAATCGAATGCGCCTCTCTTGGCGTTTTCGCAGATTAATCGAAACGATCCTTTGAGCAGGAATCCAAGGGTGTCGGACATACTTGCACATAACGACCCGTCGACCACTAAGGGGTTAATACGCGTCTAGCCAACGTCGCCTTCGCATAAATCAACCTACACTTCCCAAAACGTCCGTTACGGGACGGAGATCTTACTGTTATATATTGTTTTCGGTGTACAAGATGTGTGGAAA